>PQWD01002860.1:0-65022 GCA_019425675.1 Leucinodes orbonalis
TAAAGGGTACTCGGGTCGTGTATAAAATAAACAATCAACACTGCCAAGATCAAACGACAAATACCAGATCTTTATCAGTAGTAAAAGCAAATAGGGGTTTAAAAAATAAAGGGTCGCACACTGCGTCCGAATCGGATATACCGGTTGGGCCGGCATTGTACGATTTTTACGGTTCGCCTGATGAGGGTCGCTTTATTGACTTTAAAGGTTTATAGAGTGCCAGATTTCAATTTACGCGCGTGTGTCCGCTGCGGACCGATAAATTTGCCGGTATTTTCGCGGATCGGCCGGCGATTTAGTTGCGTATACAACACGTTTATGTTATTTTTATTCATGGAACGGTTGGGACTTTGCGTCGGACTGTAGTCTTGTTTCAAAGCGGCGGCGCTAAACGTGTGTTTTGATTTCGTTCTTTTTTGTTTTTAATAAATGTTGCTGGCTACAAAACCGATAACGATAGGTTCGTATTCCACAAAGGGAACCTACAACCTGAATTTACCAAATTTTAAATCTAAACATTTCACTAAATACCACGTTAGTCCAGCAGCCTATTGGAATATGACACTGTTTCGAATATAGTTATCAATTTTATCACTAAAGTTTACAAAAAGTTTTAAAATAATTACGAACATTTTATCAAAAATATTACGATATTTTCACAGTACGAATTTTCAAATTTCCGTTACCTATACTCATAAATTCAATAACCCAGCTCAAATGTATTTACTTGTTAAATATGTACGCGGGGTAATGGCAAAAATTCCTCACCTATTCCCGCCTCTTAGATAAAAGATAGGCCATGTTGCGACACCTGTATCCAGGAAAACCGTGAATATTAATAAGAAAGAATGTCCTCGTCAGAATTTATTCAGAGGAAAAACTCGATAATGGAAACCTCGAAATGGAGATTTTTTTTCTGATGATTTGTCAATTTTATTATGCCCAGATTTACCACCATAAAGGAAAGGTCTTAAAGTAGAAAGAAAAACTTGGCCAAGTGCGAGTCGGAATCGCCCGTGGAGGGTTCCGCAGCAAGTTATATAAAATAAAGTAATTTTTATTTACTAAGGCACCTCCTACAACTTTAATATGAAAAATAGTGGTTCATCAATTATGATGTATAAAAAAAATACACATCAGAAATCGTTGAAACTAAATTTCGTTGTTAGATTTTATGGTAATGTACATCATATATTTTTATTTATTTTTTCAACCCCAGAGTTTAGAAATTAAAGAAATTAAAACACACAATTTTTTCAACTTTGGAAGTGTCTCTAGCGCAAACTATTCAATTTATAAAAAAAATATATTAGAAACCTCAATACCATTTTTAAAGATCTACACATTGATACCCCACACGTGGGGGTACGTTGAAAAAACATTTTTGAGTTCAATGTACGGGGAACCCCAAAATATACTATTTTTTACTTATCAAAACCTAATAGCGGTTTACAGAATAAAGTTTGCTTAGTGTAGTGCTTATAGTTTCGGAGAAAAAAGGAGTTGTGTTATATCTGATGGACGGACGGACGGACAAACAGACAGACAGACTTGACGAATCTATAAGGGTTCCGTTTTTTGCCATTTGGCTACGGAACCCTAAAAAAGGAAGACATATGTATCATTTATGAAGCAGGTTCCAGTTACCCATATGTAAAGAAAATTACAAGGTTACAAGGTTTATGTTTTTAAGATTATGTAAGACTCGTATCATGTCACAATAATTTGTCATTCCGAACCGTACAGTAGGCGACTCACAAATGCCCGAATTCCATATTTACGAGTTGAGTGCGACAAAATTAATTTAATTTGAAACAAAAGCCGTTGAGAGGTGTTGTCCTTTTGCTGATTTGCGATCTGAAAGCATAGGGTGTGTTTTGTTTTCCTTGTACGTAAATTAATTAAACAGACATATTTCTTCGAATGGGAATATTTAAAGGGGAAATATTTACCGACATTTACAATATGGTCCTTTTTATATTCCTTAACTTTGTTTCCACTGCAAACCAGCATCTCGACAAAACTCTCTTGACATTAAATGAGTGGCCACCATTTTGGTAGAATTAAAAAGGTTATATCATTTAACCCCTATTTTTGATTTGGTACACTTATTTCATTGATTCATTTTATAAAAAAATAAACATTTCTTTGGTAATGACATTTAAGTAATTTCACTGTTGCTGAGATCAAAGGTTTTCTTGTACATGTTATTTGGTAAAAAGTGGATTTAAAGTTAATATAACGTGTTCTTTGTGTATCTAGGTATTGAAAACTGTTATTACTTATTCTAGTCAATGCTTTTGCACAAACGAGTCTTTTTATATTTAAGTTAAGGTAGTTTTTAAGATTAGTAAAAACTGTGTAGGCTTTATTTATTGTAAAATAATAAAGTATCTAACAAGACGATTATTTTAATAAATTAATTATACTACTATGCAAAGATACTATGTTGTATAGTTTTATAAACAAAAACTTATCTCTTCAACCTATTGCAGTCTACTAACATAGATCTCCCCTATTTGGCGCCAGATATCCTATTCCGCTTTTCTCATTCAACTCCACCAGCGACCTTTCGCAAGACGTCGGTCCATCGGCCGGAGGGCGTCTTGTTACGCTTGCCAAGACGCGGTCCACTTCAGAACTCGTCTGCTCCAACGGCCATCAGTTCTGCGACATACAAAAAACTTAAACTAAATTGTAATATCCCACCTAGAGGCAAGTGCTAACCTAACGCTCCTACAATAGGCATGATGACTGGGTTCTGGAATCGTATGAACTATTTCATATTATTACAATCTGGTTAAAAATAACTATGTCTCTGAGCTCGAAAATTCATTTTATTTAAATTTTATTAGTATGCAAAGTATGGGGACAAGTCCATTTTTAAAGTACATTAATTGACAAAAAATTGTATACCAAAGGATAACACATACAATTTTAAGCAACTTTTGCTATGGAACCATTTTAATAAACGCAACATTTAATATAGTTCTAGTACAAAATTCATAAGCTATGCATACTAACTACTGAGGCGTGACGTCAGAACTAGGTAGCCATTTGTATGAAGCGTTTTTGGGAAAGTCCATTAATGTGTTTTTAAAATTGGAAAATCTCTGTAAGTTTTAATGTTAACGGAGTATTATTTTACCAATGTTTCTATTATTATGCTGTCCATCGAAACCATAGCAGAAAAAAAATTGTCATCATCCCTATTGGTGTATTATGCACAGTGTATAGAGTAATGTCCCTTAATCTTGTTGCTCACCAGGATCACCCTTAACTTTGATGTTGATGATAACTTTTGAAGTTGTGAATTAAGTTTTTTCAATATTGTAAGAAAATGTTCGCAATTTTCGAAAAATCTCATAATATATCAAAGTAAGTTTGATTGCAGCAGTTATAAAGTGAGTTACGTCGTCGCATCGTAAAATGCGGTAACACTCGAATTTAACGTTACACGCGAAACGTAATATTTTACGCCCAACGTGAGAGCTAGCACTGCACATTTTTAAAAGCTCGTTATATGGGCACTTACGTTATGGTAGGAATAAACATCTGAAATTTCATTTCAATTATAACATTTACGACAAACTGCATCCGTTACATATAGATCGCAGCCTGATCTGGTGGTCGTAGGTTCCAATCCTTCAGGGAGCCGCTTCCCGGCTTAATCTAGGACCATACCAACTAGGTGGTAGACTCGATACAGTCTAGTAGGTACCACCGCAGTGCCAGATATCATCTCGTGAAACAGGAGTTATGCACTTTTGTGTTTCGGGATGAGGGCACTGTAGCTAGTGAAATAACCGGGTATAAGAGACCTAACATCTGTTGCCTCGGGTGACGGGCGCAGTGCGGCATTGATGGAGGATAATAACTGTCTATCAGTTGTTGGTCTCCTTTAATGCCGCTCTGTCATGGTCTGGCGTATCACATACCATCAGGTGAGCGTCCAGACCGTCCTGTACACTTATAACATTAAAAAAAACATCCTTTGATTATAATCGTTAGCACCCACCAATACGGCCCAACCTCCCCATGGCTATGCTGGGAGGCCTGCCCCCATGGCTTTGCTGGGAGTGCAGGAAGGCCTGTGCCCTTCAGTAGACCGCTATATGCCGATGCTGACGATGATGACTTGTGCCCTACAGGGGACCGCTATATAATGCTGATGACGATGATTTGTCAGAAACATGGTCAATGATGATGATAATAGAAGTACCCCAATGAAGTACCAAAATTAAATCTTAATATTGTCTAGCAACAAAAGTTGATGTGCTGCAAACTCATACCATGATGATAAAATAGCAGCATAACAGACGGACCGCAAGTAAAGATGGCTGCTTAGCATTTTTTCTTTCGTTGAAATATGGAGTGGTGAATGACACACAGCCGTCACGAATGTCCAATGTTTTGAAATATATTTCTGTGATGAAATAAGTTGGCAGATCACTGTTGGACTTAGTTTTTCCCCATTTTGCGGTGCTCCTCTTCCCTCATTCAGCGTCTTCTAGCGACTTTTTTATGATAAAGTGTACAGGAGGATGGTAAGTAAGACGCCTGACCATGACAGAGCGGCATTGAAGGTGACCAACAAATGATAGACAGTTATTATTCTCTGTCAACGCCGCACTGCGCCCGACACCAGAGACAACAGAAGTTACGTCTCTTATAGACGGAAATTTTACTAGCTACAGTGTCCTCATCGATGAAACACAAAAGTTCATAACTGTCCTGTTACACGGGACGATATCTGACACTGCGGTGGTATCTACTTAGACGTCTCAGTACCGAGTTGACCATCTAGTTATTAGACACAGCTTATTTTAAGACAGTTAACAAAGTCTGAACAAAGGTTCCTTCAATGTCCTCTGAATTATTTTTAAAAAGTTAAGAAATACTAGTTTCCCATACTTTGCTCCGATGTGTCGCAAATTATCAGACGTCTGAAAGAAGCTCGTACCCTGCAAAGGGCGGCCGGCTCGTCATTTGAAGCGAGATGACGCGATAAGAGGTGTGATATATTTTGACAGCTATACTTTTATTGTCTGCCCTATTATACCTTTTGGCGGGATTGTTTTATCTGTTCTATTTCTAGAAGTTATATTTGAGATATATTTTTGTCCCTTTCATGAAATGATAAAATACTATGAATATACTGAAGTAGCTTTGTTGCTAGGGTAATCGGTTTCGACATATTAATTTCAAAATATTTGGTGTTTAGGTACCTATATAAAGACATGTCTTAATAGATGTCTGTATTCAATTCAATATGTTGTTTTTCTAGTAAATAAGAGGGAAAACGTTTGCTTCATTATAGTTGATTATTTCTCATTGTGTATTTCCTAATTATGTTATTTTTCATTAATTTTAGGAAGTTGAAAGTTTCTTTTTTTGCATGGATATGATATCTGTAATCTTAGCGCTACCTTATACTTTGGACAGTAGACGCCCTTTTTCGTATGTATAATTTTGAGACGACGACTTCTACACTAACGTGTTCTATACACGGGCACCACAAACATTCATGTTTATGAAACTATCTGTTCCTGTTGGTCTGGGTAATTATATGTATATATTAACAAAAATGTATATAAATATGTATATTCTTTGTTTATAAGACATATTACAAGCTCCTTGCTTAAATTAGAACTAGATTGAGCTTTGTGAATATTTAAATATTTAAGTGGATATTTTATAGCTTATATTTATGGTTATCAAAGAATCATTTTCCTGTTACGCATATTTTGCAATCACGTGGAATCTCCAATGCAGACGTAACAGCGACCGTCAGCAAATGGGGTGTTAAGTTCATCGTGTATGACGCGGGACGGACGGACGATCGCGGGTTCACAAATCGGCTCCGCACAAATCAGCTTACGGACCCAAGCTTAACCCTCTCGTCATTTGTTAATTTACAGTATCGTTCGGTCATTATCTTAGATTAGGCTGTTTTTCTTCCATCTCGCAACACTGTCATTTAGTTCGGTTCAGCAATGATGAAAAAGAATAGATTCGTTATTGCTCAGGAACAGCAGAAAAAAATTAATAATAATAATAATAATAATATCTTATTGCCACAATAAAATTACAATGTTTCTTATGGTATTACACATTGAATTCGTATATATACGGAAACAGGTGACAACTGTTGCCGTTGGAAAACCTGATTACAGGCATTTTGAATGCAGCGACAGCACACATACACATATTGAATGAGCTACATTTGCTAGACAAAGAGTCTACAACTGTATTATTTTTGCGGTTGCGTTTTGATGGGCACGGTGGCGTATCTACCGTTACACATACAAAATATCATTGGTCATAGTGTGTTTAGATTTGAATTACACTCAGACAATGTTGAATTGAAAATGAAACATTCACTCATATATAATTTAGATTCAAATATGTTACTAGGGATTGCAATAAAATCAGTAAAGTCGAATTCAAATTCAATAAATCCTTTTAAGTGTCATTTTCTATGATTATAATGACTTTAGACAATTCATCGTATCATCAGCTCATTAAACGTCCCTACCGAGGGCACGAGCCTACCCATATAGGGTATAGCCTTAGTCGTCACGCGGGCCCAGTGCGTATGGACGACTCACACACACAACTTCGAATCTCTTCGCAGGCGTGCATGAGGTTTTCCTCGATCTTTTAAGAGCGTCGGATACGTACATATTTCGAAAATTCGAAATACATTTATGGTCGGTTTACCTTCAGCCTCCGTAGGAAAGGTGAAGTCACACCACTGGAGCCACCGACGCTCTATAATATTGACTCATTAGCAAATTATATTATTATATTATCTTTGCCTTAAACATACCACTGCTAAACAAGCATAGAACTTCGTGCATGACATAGCTATAAGGAGTCTAGAGCAACTGAAAGAAAAAAACATTGAATACATAGGTACGATTGGTTCTCATAAAATAAGAATGTAAAAAAAGCTTTATTAATAATACAATTTATCGCGAGTATAGAATCCTCTTATTAAATTTCAGGAAATTAATCAATTTGTGATAGTTATTACAAACAAGCGCATATGATCCTATACATACCTACGTTAGGTAAAAAACTCCATAAGATTCACAATTTTAATATAACGATTATATAATATTATTAATTTTCAGATCTGAAAAATTATCTATACTAACTCCAAACTATTTCGCAAAATTCAGCAATAACCCTGAACTGCGTGTGCGACTAATTGAAGACAGATGTCCCGACCATTCTAATTGTGTCAATATGATCATTACAAGGGTTAAGATGATCCTGAGACAAATGAAGTGACCGTTCCGAATAAGACCAAAAATTACAACATGCGGGTGTGTTTCTTGTGATAAATTGTAGATATTCAGAGACAAGCTTTATTAAAAACGATAACTTAAGTACTTACTTGTTCAGTTGAATTTGGTATTTCAACCCAAAATCCTAAATAGATAGTTATTATTAGCTATGTTATTATTTGGTTAAACATAGACGACCAAAAGTAGGGTTTTTACAGCAAAACGAAATACGTAATGTTAATTCTAATTTATATTTCGCCACTCATGATAAGTTTCTTGAAAAAGATACCTATTGTAAACAATTAAAAAAAACTTTAAAAAAATTGGTTTCCAAATTCCAACACATTCTTTTATTATTCCGAGCATAAAATGACAACTTAAACGTTAGGCACGTTAAAATTGCTAAATTCATAATTTGCTACACAATACGTATTAAATAGATATCATCAATCAATTGTAATATACATCTAATTTTATCCAGCACAAAGAAAACTATTTATTTTTATTGATCAATAAAAGCACACATTTTTCATTGCCCTACATAAATTATAAAACTGCTTCTAAAACCAGCTAGGCAGCTGTCACAGCAATATCAATGTCAGAAACATAGTATTGTAGGCTCGCACGTTTGAATCGCAAATCTTGTTCAAAATGTTTAATGTATCCTTCTGCTAACAACAACTCCATAATTTTATCTAATTTAAAATACGATTATTATAACCTTTTAACCGCAAGATTCTAAAGGATAGATAAAAAAGGATATGCACTCTTGTATTTGGGATAAGGGCACTATAGATAGTGAAATTACCAGGTATCTGTTGTCTCGGGTGTAGGGCGCAGTGCGGGATTCATGGAAGATAATAACTGTCTATCAGTTTTGGTCTCAATCAATGCCGCTTTGTCATGGTCAGGCGTATCACTTACCATCAGGTGAGCGTCCTGCCCGTCCTGTACACAAAAAAAATACATTAGTCCGTTAGCTAGAAACCGTAGATTGCAGGCATTATATTAACATACCGACCCACTATACTTCAGCCAACATACCATTCTTACGGCCTCACCTCACAAATACGCACATAATTTTTAATATCAAGCCTCGACTTTCTGTATTTTCGATCTTTAAACCGCGTTGACTGGAATTCGCATCTGCAGTGTTAGTACTCGTACGACAGAAGTCCTGGATTGCGTTAATACAAAGTCAGGGAGTTAACGTCATTCATTTGAGAGAATTCCATACATTGCTAAACACTAGTTTAAGATTAGAAAATACGTAAAAGGGCTCATACGGAGTCATGCGTAAGTTAATATACAAAGTGAAGAAATTATATGTCTTCCTTCAAAGTAGGTATATTTACTAACAAGGTTTACGGATTTAAGCATTAACTTTTTATCAATAAAAAATCCTAAATAATGACTTAAATACTTAAAGTCATTGTTCACGTTTTTTTAGATTTATCATCATCATCAACTCATTAAACGTCCCGCCGAGGGCACGAGACTAACCTAAAGATATATAGCCTTAGTCGTCGGCCCTGTGTGGATTGGCTGACTTCACGCACAACCTTTAAATCTCTTCGCAGGCGTGCAAAAGTTTCTCGCGATTGTAAGAGCGTCGAAAAATGCACATATAATTCGGAAATTCGAAAATATATGGATATTCATTATTTATATGCTTGACAATACAAATTTATATATTTTATACAAACTTCGTTACTAACTTTAGTATTAATATCACAGTACCTACAAATCCAAAGCCTTTGTTAAGATAATTATGTAAGCTTGCAACAACCAAAACCAATTATTCCATACCAACCCTGATTTATAACGGAGTGCAGTAAACAAATAAATTCACGAAATTTTCCCATTTGACTAAAAAGTGATTCATTAACAGGAGGGTTAACCAATTAGTGTAAAGTAAAATTACTGCAAGTCCGACTCACATATTTCATTCGTGGTTAAGGGTCGGAAAATCTCAAAGGGATGTTTGTGAAGACCACGGTACACAGCTGTTATCACAGAGTTATGGCTTGAATTTTCACTGAGACGTTCTAAAAGTTATTTACATTATATAATGAGATCTTGAAATAGTATGTTTAAGCACTTGGTATAAAAGAAAAATACTATTTTAAAAAAAAATAAATATATACTGATATTGCCAATAACACAATACAAGCAACACTTAGTAATAGTACCTAATACTCTTCTAATATGGTGATGCTGTTAAGTATTTTGTTTTTACTTTTTATGTGTTATATTTAATAAAATCTCCTTATGTCAATTTTTTTCAAACAGCTATTCAGTTCAGTATTATTAGGCCTCTGGCAACGCTTGTGAACTTTAGCACTTTTGTTAAAATTCACTATAAGATGCAAAGAGGTTGAATAAAACCGTTACTTTCAATTACTTTTTTAAAAAAAATTTAGATTATTACAATATTTCAAATTTATTGAAATTAAACTACTACTAGCATAACATCCGTTGGGCAAAGCCGTCTTCAAAGTTTCTTCTTCATCAAAAAGTTTCGGAATGTACTGAATCTTTGTTTACTTTTCCAATTGAAATAATATTGATTTAATAAATTCCACTGAATGAGAACAATCACAATATTTAACCTACAGTCATGGCCTATAGTTCAGAAAACCAATAATAATTCTCCGAACGTAAAAAGTTTTGCAAAAGTACTCAAACGAAAAAGTCTCGCTTTCACAAGGATTTCACAATACTGTTTCTTATTCCAAGCATATTCATATTCGTTGTATCCAATGAATTAAACCCTCATCCGTATGAGCAGAAAGAGGCAAAAACGACGCAATCCCAGAGAAATCCCTAATAAAGCTGCTAGTACATTAGCGAGAGATTTACGTTGCAAAACAAAAGGTTAGTATCACATTTTTTCCGTTACTTTATTTTATAGCTGTAAATATGGGATATTGGGTTATCCTTTGCTACTTCTCTAGCACTAGCCATGCTTTCAGTGGATTATTTATGATGCTATACTGGGGTAGAAAGTGAGACGTATTTGCTATATCAATCATCATGTCTTCCTGACTACTAAAACCAAACCAAATTTTAGAGATTATTTAGCAAAATTGTATATCATCAGCATCATCATCAGCTCATTAAACGTCCCCACCGAGGGGCACGAGCTTACCCGTGTAGGGTGATTAGGCCTTAGTCGTCCACGCGGACCCAGTGCAGATTGGACGACTTCACGCACAACCTTTGAATTTCTTCCAGGCGTGCATGAAGGTTTCCCACGATGTTTTCCATCACCGTAAGAGCGCGACGCTACTATCAATATTTTCGAAAATTTGAAAACACATTGGTACGTGTCGGATTTTGAACCCTTCAAAGGCCCTCAGCCCTTCCAGTAGGAAGGCGACAGTCAACACCATTGAGCCACCGACGCTCTATATATTCTATCACATAAATCAAATTCAAAAGGAATTTTTCAAATTTACATTGGCATTTACAAAGAACATATTTTATAGAAGACAATAATCNAAATAATATTGATTTAATAAATTCCAACTGAAATGAGAGAATTACAATATTTAACCTACAGTCATGGCCTATAGTTCAGAAAAACCAATAATAATTCTCCGAACTTAAAAAGTTTTGCAAAAGTACTCAAACGAAAAAGTCTCGCTTTCACAAGGAATTCACAATACTGTTTCTTATGCCAAGCATATTCATATTTGTTGTATCCAATGTATTAAACCCTCATCCGTATGAGCAGAAAGAGGCAAAAACGACGCAATCCCAGAGAAAACCCTAATAAAGCTGCTAGTACATTAGCGAGAGATTTACGTTGCAAAACAAAAGGTTAGTATCACATTTTTTCCGTTACTTTATTTTATAGCTGTAAATATGGGATATTGGGTTATCCTTTTGATACTTCTCACTAGCACTAGCACTAGCCATGCTTTCAGTGGATTATTTATGATGCTATACTGGGTAGAAAGTGAGACGTATTTGCTATATCAATCATCATGTCTTCCTGACTACTAAAACCAAGCCAAATTTTAAAGATTATTTAGCAAAATTGTATATACCGAGGGGCACGAACTTACCCGTGTAGGGTGATTAGGCCTTAGTCGTCCACACGGACCCAGTGCGGATTGGACGACTTCACGCACAACCTTTGAATTTCTTCGCAGGCGTGCATGAAGGTTTCCTCACGATGTTTTCCTTCACCGTAAGAGCGTCGGATAACGTACACATATTTTCGAAAATTTGAAAACACATTGGTACGTGTCGGGATTTGAACCTCAGCCCTTCCAGTAGGAAGGCGACAGTCCACACCATTGAGCCACCGACGCTCTATATATCTATCACATAAATCAAATTCAAAAGAATTTTTCAAATTCACATTGGCATTTACCAAAGGACACATTTTATAGAAGACAATAATCATCTACTATAAGAACTAGAAACTCTTGCCAGCATCACAAAAGAGCGTCCTCTTGTAACTCGGCGACACATATATAAGTGCGAAACTTGTTACTCATCCAGGGAAAATATTTCCAAAGGGAACTCGTAGATTCCTTCCTCGCGCCAAGTTAAATGTGTTTCTTGTTGTTTCCAACTGGACTAGAAAAATGGTGGACAGGTGTGAATAGGTTTTAAGAGGGTCTCTAGAGGCTTAGGTTGTTATCCTGTTCATTGCGTGGGAAGTTTACTTCTTTGTGACCAGGCGATACAACTTTCCGACACAGTAGTGTTGCTTTATCCCTAGTATTATTTCTTTGTTATCATGCGCGTGTATAATAATATATGTAATGTATGTAGTCACAGATTTCCCAATACAGGAGATGGGGCAAGCCGCGTTTTTAAGTGCGACAAATGTAAGCTCAACGAGCATTCACTGGCTGCCAGTTTACGCTCTGTGAGACGAGTCAAGACGCACGAATATTAGAAGAAATTACCGTTTTTTCCCAAAATGCCATCCTGTGCAATTGTAACATGCCATCATCGCAATGAATCAGTAAATTTACCAAGAAATATAATAACTTTTCACAGGTAAGAACCGAAAAGAAATTGCGACACTGGGACTGCCTATAAACTTGGCGGCTTGTCCAGTCTAATTGTATATTCGGATGTCTGTGTATGTAGTAATGCATCAATATAATATGTACTAGTACTCGGTACTGAGTTGGTAGCTACCACCGCAGTGCCAGATTGTCCCGTAAAATAGTACTGTTAGCTACCTTACCTAGTACAATTATCGAGTATAAGATACCTAACATCTGTCGTCTCGGGTGACGGGTACAGGGCAGTGTTGACGGAAGATAATGGCTATATACATACATACTAATTCTGTCATGGTCAGGCGTCTCATTTACCACCAGGCGAGCGAACCGTGCGTGGAAGTCAAAAGGCGTGGCCTTCTTTTAGCAGTGGATATATTAGGTTGTAATGATGATGATGAGCGAACCGTTCCTTAATAACGAAATAAACTGCTACTGAATTCGAGTGTTTCTGCTGAATGCGTTGTCCCTTAGCCATCTCTAACGTGTGCAAGAGTTGGTGTTGTGACATGGTATTCTGCCCTTCTAACGAAGAGTGAAATAAGTCGGGTTTATGGGCAAATTGAACAAATTGGACAAATTGTATTCTTTATTGTGAGTCATAATGTGTATAAATGTAATGTGAAAAGGTATTAAGTAAATTTGCCCAAAAACCTGACTTATTGCACTCTTCGTTAGGTCGTAAGGGCAGTATTAAAATCTGATGTGAACGCACGGCAAAAAAGCTGGTTCTATGTGTCAGTAAATGCTAAAATAATTGAGTCAACAATATTGGATTAAAAGCTTTAGATCTACGGATAGCCTCAATTTCTAATGTTATTTGATAAGGTTCCTCGCTTGAATTTCGCAGATCTAGCCAATATTAGATTACAAGACGCTCAGCTCGGATATCGTTGGCATATTTGACAGTCGCTGGGTGGAATTGGTCAGTTACCCTTAATACAACCATCTACGGATATTTGCTTTATTAAACGGTTCACTGAATTCTGTTAATCACCCTATTAAATATTAAAAAAACATATTAGGTAAAACATAAGAATTACTTATTTACGAGCTTATTTAAGACTTTTCTTTTTAAAAACTTCATAAGTATTTTTTATGTGTTGGTTGGTAACATTTCAATTGATTATTTTAAAAAAAATGTCAACAGTTAAAATTGATGAAGGGGTGATTCGGAAAGATTTTATAGTATTCAATTAAAGAACCTTGATGCCTATTAACCACAAATAAAGTAAAAATAGTGTGTACGCGATTTAATCTGTGAAATTAGTGATGTAGCAATGTGTACCAATCGAAAAAGCTTAAGACATTACCACAAACATGGGAAATCTGTGGACAAAAGTCACAAAATTAAGCTATCTCAAATTCGGACCCTGACGCGTGCTTAAGTAATTTCGAATGAAAATAAAATGTCGTTTGCTATAAATATGTTAAATGAATTATCTAAAATTACATTTTATGAATTAAGGCTAGATGGCGCTAAGTGTGTGCAAGGGGATATTTAATTATTTATTAAATAGTATTAACTTTTATTATTCCGAATTTTTAAGGGTACTGCGTAATAGTGTTGCCCTTTCTCCCGCCATAATAGTAATCTATAATTGTATTCCAAGTTAAAAGATTTAGATAGACAATTATCTACATAATTCGTGACAAAAAATTCATGTGACAGTCAGGAACTATAGTAAATCCACTTTGGGATAAAGGTATCAGTATCTACTGATAATAGAATCTCTTGTATATAAAAATCAGTATTGTTAAAAATAAAAATAAAGTATGTTACTTATTCATAACATTTGTACTGACCATTCCACTGTTCATTACTTAAAACCAGTGCCTCATTCAACCCGGAAGTCTAGTGCCGATTTTAATTTAAATAACGCTGAAATAAAATTAACCTTAAAGTATGAGAAATAAGGTCTGCTATCAAAGCAAGACCAAACCAAGCGCATCCACAAAAGCATGTGGACATGACCACGCAAAGCTGTACCTCATTTTCCGATATTGTTATATCTTACGTAAGGGTCTGACTATAAATAATAGACTATCGGGTTTCAGTGTGGTATAGTGACGCATCTTTGTTTGTCGTGTTATTTTATCGATAAAGAATATGTAAGTTCTTTGAGAAGGTAGCCACGGAAGGCCAATGTCATGATGCCTTCATCATCATGGCTCATGCTGAGCGGTATACCTTTTTTGTCTTTATATTTAAGTTTAAGGAAAGTATCGGTATTTCTTTAAATAGCTAGAAAGTTTTTATAATTTGTCCTATGTCTAGTCATACGCTATTATTGGTCAAACTATATCCAATATTAATTCAATTTTGAAATACTGACGTACTTTTACAAAAGGCGGAATGGAATTTTGAGTTTTCAAACTACACGAATTGTAGGACTGAACTTTGATAGTCCTGAAATGCTTATTATACCAACTTCAAGCCTCAAAATTCAGTAACAGTTGCCTTACTCTCTATTGAGGTAATATGGTCTGTTTAAAAACGCATACAAAAACGCGATCATTTGCAGCTCCTTACAAAGATACACTTTCATATTTTTTATATTTTTAATGATCATTTGTTTGATAGAAGTAAGCAAAACAGTACTTTTTAAACACAAAATTTAAACATATCGTAACATTATATTAATAATGAGTTATAAAGTATTCTATCGATAATTATTTCCAAGAACTATCGACAGCTAATTTTAAACTTCATCGCATCACTAGTGCAAAGCCGGAAGCGTACGAACACTATGAGCGCTGCAACTGTCCGGCGAGTCCGGCACTAATATATCCGACTGTACCGCTGGTATCTAGGTGCGTTGGTACTGTCGCGTTCATAATATGTAACAACTTTGCTCTGTGCGGTTGTATTTTTAATTATTATGCACACATTTTTTTATGAGCATCGGTGGCCTAATCGTGTGGACTGTTGCCATCCGACCGGGAGGGCTAAGGTTCAAATCCCGTCTCGTACCAATGTGCTTTCGAAATTATATGTACGTAATCCGACGCTCTTGCGGTGAATGAAAACATCGTGAGGAAACCTGCGCACGCCTGCGAAGAGAGAACCTATGAAGGTTGTGCATGAAGTCGTCCAACCCGCACTGGGCCCACGTGGACAACTAAGTCCTAAACACCCTATACGGGTAGGCTCGTGCCCCTCGGTGGGGACTTTTAATGAGCTGATGATGGTGATGTCGCCTGCCTACTGCCACTTCAACTTGCTAATCCAGTGGGTTATGTCCGTCACTCTAGTTCTCCTAAGGATAATTATCCTCGTTTGAAATCGCATAGGGAAGCACCTAGTGTATTACCTTTGACTTATTTTCACTACCAAAATTCAATGAGAAATACAAAGGTACCCAATATATTACACGCCAGCAGCAAATGAAGCGGAGCGAGCGATTGTGGGCGGTTTAACTATTACTGCCGGTCGATTTTCCAGAGTTTTGTTAGAAAACTTGTAATGCTTCGTACTCGTAATTTTGTAAAATACTTACTGTACTGATTTTCGTTTACAAATGCAGCTGACATCTCATTTTGTTAGACACTACTAGCTGAACTAATGTTACAATAATGTCACGTCCTACAGGAACTGGATGAAAAGTACCGAATCCTCACTATGAACTCCCCCCCCCCCCCGGGCATTTTTCTGACCAATCAGTTCAGCTGTTCTGGAGTTATAAATAGTATAACTAACACCACTTTTTATATTATATACATGATTTTGATCCTACCTTTTTTGTAATAAGGGAATAAAAAAATATGAATATTGAGAACAAACTTCTACGAATATATTTAAGAACATCTTAAGAACTGTTAATGTAAAAACATAATGACATGATACTACTTGTTCTGATTAAAAAGAACGTTTAACTTTCAAGATAAATAAAACAAATAAATAATGTATATAGGTACCATGATTTGCGAGTTTTAGGTACTAAAAACAAACAACACCAATCGTCGTACCAATACTAATGAATAAATATATAAACACTTTTGTGAGCAAAATTACTTCAGCTAATCAAACGAAGGCGCGCCTCTATTCACCATACTCGTGTTGTCGGCCACTGTACAATGTTAGAAATACAATTCGAATTGGTTTTATATTACTTGATGTTGTTGTTTACATAATGGCTATACTCAAAACTCTAAAATCCCGTGTCTTTCCACTACTGAACTGCAGGCCTGCTCTAGATAGAGGAAAAAAATACCATAATCATTGTCATTGTCAGGCGGGTTCGAAAAACCAGTCGTTCTCTTTCGTCGAGTCAACAGTTCAGATATCTTTTTCCTAGAACCTGGCTACTTTTATAGCAATCGTTATAAAAGTATTATTCATTGACAGATCGCTTCTTGCATGCGTAGAACTTGTCTTATTTAGAGATTTTACATTTTCAGTTGTCCATACTCAAATACATGGATATGCAAGTGCATTGAAATGTATTTCATGACAAAAATATTCCATTTTCATTGTTTTACTTAAATTTGCCTTAAAAAATAGGAACAAAAACTGCCGCTCTTCCGATATTTCACCGGTCGGCACAGTCTATGTTGTGAAAAAATAATAAAAACAATTGACGATCCAAAAGTATTGTGAAGAAGATATTTTGAGGTTAGCACAATATGATTGGTACACCGATGAAACTGTTTTCAACACACTGTTGCCAACTGCCTTACGACCAAAGCTTATAAATAGGTTGTGAAAAAGAAAACATGGACTGCGGTCTTAGTCTTTATATTTTTATTAAATTCATACAACAAAGCAGTCCTGTGTTCGCTCAGTCAAAAGTCAAACTCTTTTTGTCGGCGAATCTTATTCATAGTCTTACTGGCCAGTCTAAAAAGTCCGTAACAGGTTGTATGGTAGAACCACTATTCATCCAGAAAGTTGAGAAGTCGATTACTTCTCCAAGATCTAGAATCCATCCCCGTACAGCACTAACATTATGCGTAGATGTTATATTCACGTAATAACTATCCAATAAAATTATATTCTTAAAGGGCTCAGGTACTTCAGTTTTGTGAAATATATCGTGTGTACAAAGAGCAGAATTGTTTAAATTTGGCTTTTGCTATAAAAATCTTATTGGATGATTCTTTCTCATTATGACAAAACCACTGAAGCGGTTTTTTTTTCAATTAAATATCTAAATTAATCTCTGCTTTACTTCGGTAATTTGAATGTTTTATTTTGTATCGTATTTTGAGTTTCATAAGTACTTATTATTAAGCCAAAATTGAAAAACATCAATACATATTATGAAACATTTTTATTTTGAATTAATTATTTTTTTTGTACGAAACCTTTTTTATATTCTCACTCAACATTTGAGACTGACCATAGTTTCACATTTATGAATTCCGAAAAAGTAGCTGTAGTAGTGGGCTGAGCAAAACAGCTCTCAAACTTTTCCTATAGACATTTTTCAAACTGCAGAAAAGTCACCACGGAACAGTAACAATACACAACTTCACACTACTCAGACTAAATTTTGAAATTTTCTCTAAAACTGTTTTGCTTGAGTATAGTAGCTAGAACGATAGTGCCATGGTCATATAATATAAAAATACGGATGGAGTCTCGCTAACAACAAAAGTGTGTCAAAATCCGGCCAGATTTTGTAAGGAATACTACAAAATATTAAGATATTTGACGCGCATCTGTCATCGGAGCCATTGATTAGTTTATAAAAAAAAATAAAAAAGAGCATGGCTAGTGATCTGAAATGGTGCAAAAACCGAAGTGAACAAAAGTTTAAACTACTAAAATCAGTATACAAAAAAACATTTGCCAAAATGGCATCATAGACAGCAGCTGTCATTTTGGAGACACAATTTATGTACTGATGACAATCCGTCTGTATTTTTATTCCTCCATGGATAATATAGTGAATGATGTTTATAGAAATATAAGGTTATGTATTATCACACATATTAAAAAACATTTTTTTTAAATATAGTTTTACATGGTTTACTACATCTTTTGCCTCTTTAAAATTCATTACAAAACAGTGTTTGATATACACTTTTTGTTAAATCAACTGGCATTTCCGGTGCTTCCTTTCAAAAAGTGTTCTTAAAAAGTTTATGAAAATTTCCAAATAATCAGCAAAGAGTTTCCTATCCCGTATTCTAACATGCTGCACAAAGCACGTCAACCGTCATAGTGGCTCCGTCGATGTGGAACACGAATAATACTTGCATCTTCTTTTGCAATGTCGCTCCCCTTTACTGTGAACAGACGAGAGACGCTGGATAGTTTTAGATGTAATACGAATACTTAGAGCAATCTGGTGGTTTCCATAAAATACCAAACTTCATTTTTATAAAAGCGCACCTTATTTTATACCTACGTATGTCGTTTCATTGATAACTTTTGTTTATTTGTAATTTTGTATTTTTCAATGCACTGAAATCTATAAATATAAGGTCAATTGATGATAGTGACAATGACGTCACATATCACTAATCTCAGACGAAATATAATATGGAAACGTTCTTTTTTGACAGTTCATAAAAGTACGTCAACTATAAGTGTGGAATATCTGAATCATTCATGATTTTATGATTTAGTGTAATGGTTGAGACGTCGGCTATTACACCAAGGGTTCCGGATTCGATCCTCGGTCATTACAAACATTTGTGTGCATGAACATGTTTGTAATAGTCTGGGTGGATTATGTATAATATGTACGTATTTATAAAAAAACTTATATAAGTACGTTAACAGTTGTGTAGTACCCTAACTACAAGCTCCTCGCTTAATATTGGGCTAGAATAGAATTTTTATTTATTATCTTGTGTGGGGATTGGGCTCTAGTTCATATACCGTTCCGTGGATGCTTCTCGAGATACGATGTAATGTTTATCACTGTACTTGTACTTACCAACATTATACTTTTACATTAAAATAGTATGATATGTCATAGATTGAAGGAAAACTATATATTTTTATAAGCAGTCGTCAAAGCGTTCGTAACGGTGTAATCAAATAGTATGATATGTATGTGTTCCCTATCATCATCATCAGCTCATTAAACGTCCCCACCGAGGGGCACGAGCCTACCCGTATAGGGTGATTAGGCCTTAGTCATCCACGCGGGCCCAGTGCGGATTGGACGACTTCACACACAACCTTCGAATCTCTTCGCAGGCGTGCATGAAGGTTTCCTCACGATGTTTTCCTTCACCGTAAGAGCGTCGGATAACGTACATATATTTATCGAAAATTCGAAAATACATTGGTACGTGTCGGGATTTGAACCTCAGCCCTCCCGGTAGGAAGGCGACAGTCCACACCACTGAGCCACCGACGCTCTATATTGAAGAAATACTAGATATTTCTACAAACAGTCGACAAAGCTTTCCTTATGATGTAAAATAGTTATTAATAATCATGTACAAAGAATGTACCACAAAACGGTAAAATCACGTAGATTCTGACCTTCAAATTTTACACTTCCTTACTTTCCACTCTATTGAAAGTTCTTCAGGGTCAGGCTGAGAAAGGAACCTTTCAAACCCTTTTAAATCCCACAAAGCAGCGTCAAATTATATCAAAAGAGCTTTTACTGTGCTTCAAAATATCATGAACTTAAGACGATATGAAACTCGAATATTGAAAGTGCAGCGTTGCATTTATATTTCTCAACAATTGCTACGGAGCCTTACGGAACATTTATCTTTGTAGTGTGCCAGTGTTGCCGCTTCATACTCCATTATATTACTCTAACGATAGGCTATCGATAGTTTAGCTAAAGGAAGACTATCGGTAGTCCTATCGATAGTTTTGGCAAATCCCGGTGTAGGGCCGAAGTCTCGACCATAACACCAAATGGGTCGTTGAATCATCTCGAATCATGAGTCGACATTAATCTAAATGAACTGAAGACCTGGTTAAGCTGGCAGGTAGCCGACTAGCCGATAGATATCGACTACTAGGGATCGGTCTGCATGGTCTATGAGAGGTCTGTGTTCAATGCTCTACCTATTAGGTTGAAATGATAATGACAGAATTACGATATAAGCAAACTTCAAAAGCTTTGAAGACAATGTACAATACAATGACGATACTTCTGAGGAGACCCGTCTTGGCAAGCGTAGCGTACGTCGTAGGTCCTCCGGGCTGATAACTGAACGATGATGGACTTAACGAAAAGTTACTGATAAAGGATGCATGAGTAAAGCGGAGGTCTAGGATTTCTGGCGCAAAATGAGGAAGATCAATGTCTTGCAGTAAACAGCTAGTAAAAGTAAAAATACTTTTATTTCCTTTTTGGCACGGGATCATTTATCATCTTTCTTCTTCTTTTATTATGTTTTTTTCTCTATATATCATTGTTAGACTATATTGTTGCATGTTGTTTTACCTTGTACCTAATGTTGTCTTTTCCATAAAGTGTATGTGTCTTATGTTGGTAAATGTAGTGTTTTCTGATCTGTCAAATAAAATTTTTCTTTCTTTCTTTTATTTTACGGGACGATATTTGGCACCGCGGTGGTACCTACCTAGACGACTAAGTAGCGAGTCCTTCGCCTAGTAAAATGAACTTTTTTGACAATTGCTTAAAAACTGAACAACATTGACATTTATACTTGTTATAAAATCAACCT
This sequence comes from Leucinodes orbonalis, assembly GCA_019425675.1. Classification (NCBI taxonomy): domain Eukaryota; kingdom Metazoa; phylum Arthropoda; class Insecta; order Lepidoptera; family Crambidae; genus Leucinodes; species Leucinodes orbonalis. The sequence continues at coordinate 20,942 of PQWD01002860.1, forward strand.
GAATTTAACAACAAATAACATGGATACATAATAAGCTGTGGAATGCCTTGCCCGAGGACATTCGTCGTGCGCCGTCTCTTGAGACTTTTAAGAGCCGAGTAAAAAACATTACTTATAATAAATATTTGTGATCTTAGCTTTCCTTTACCTTTTTTTCCTATGCTGTAAGCTGTCGCTGTCTTTTTCTTCATGTAACTCTGATTGTATTTTTGTATTATCCTATCTTCCATTTAGTTTATGTATATATTTTATTATGTATTGATTTATTTATTATTATGTATGTAGTAATGTGTACTTAGTTTATGTACTGTTATATTATAAGTTTTTGCATAGCCCGCTTACTATAAGTTTTTTCTTTCACCCGGTTGCCTGGAAGAAATTGCTACCTTAGCAATAAGGCCGCCTACATTGTACTCTTTTTTTTTTGTTGTTTCTTGTTGTGTTGTATGCTTTTTTCTTATGTGCAATAAAGAATTTTTATCTTATCTTATCTTATCTAAATGTCAATATGACGTTCCTAACTCCGACTTTTCATCAGCTTTTGATACGAGGTAAGGCACAAGGTTTCCTGTCATTGTCTAAGAATATTGTATTGTAAATGCACTTTCAATACTCGACTTGCGTATTGAGTTCATGACAGAAGAAAAGGGATGTCTTTTATTTGAAATACTATATTTATTTAATCGCAACTCAAAATATAACTTTCATACTATTATCATTGTCAGTTTTCACCAGTGATGATTTGAAGTGCAATAATCCTTATTCAAATACGTTACTTATCACATGTATTTAATTTAAAACAAAATTTCCCTTTACATCATTCGATTCAAATGAATATTATATAAGCCGATAGCGTAGTCTTAGCTTCCCTATATAAACGAAGTAGCAGGTAAAAGTTAGCGTTAGCCCAAAGTAACTATTCCACACAGACGAAGTCGCACGCAAAAGCTTTTAAAATATATTTTTACAACCTATAGAGAAAATAAAACCACATCAAATTCTTTGCTAACCTAATTGTTTTATTATAATCAAAAAATAAATTTAAAATTTAAAAAACCCCCGACACAAGAACTTAAGTAATTTCCTTTAAAAGTAAAAATAATAAAAGAAAATTAATGTTAAAGTACCTAAGAATCTATTAATAATTCTAAAAAAACCTCGTACGTAACGTTTTATTCTTTCCAAGAACGGAACCTCAAAAAAAAATTAAATATTATTATTACGTAGTTTTATATACGATCCAATTTCTTTCCTAAATTCAACTTCTCTCAAGTTTTTTACACTTCTAACGCTTCAACATTTGTCTTCGATTTTATCTAGCATAACGATTTGAAAGGGCTCTTACTCAAGAATAATTGAATACTTAACGAATTATTAAACTTTTAACGACATTGTAAGTCTTACTTTAGCTTTTACTAATATTTTATAACGAAACCATTTCTTTGGTAGAGCCTCAGTTTTGAGATACTTTAGCATGTAATGAGAAATGGAGCAGAATTAAGAATTCTTTTGGTAGTATTAAAGTTTAAGGATTAAAAATATCATTTCATAACTATGTATTGCGTAACTATGGCCAAAGGGGCTTTTTTAGTTGAAATTATTCTCTTTTCACAAAGAGAAAACTCTCTTCTTGCTCTTTTCTGTCTTCATTAACTCTGTCACCCGTCTTCTTCGTTCCAATTTCCACCTTTACGCGGACGATTTGCAGATCTATCGTCACTTTTCTGTAGCTGATACTGAGATAGCCATAGCAGCCATCAACAAAGATTTGAGTCGTGTAAGTGATTGGGCTCGGTCATTTGGGTTACTTGTAAATCCAAGTAAGTCACAGGCGATGATTATTGGCAGTAAGCGCATGTGTAACACTTTAGATATTTCGTCTATTTCTCCTGTGACATTTAATGGGGTGCCAATACCATATACTGAGTCTGCTAAAAATTTGGGAGTAATATTTGAATCACATCTTGACTGGAGTTCTTATGTTAAGGAAATCAGTCATAAAGTATTCTACACTTTTCATTCTTTGAAGTGTCTCCAGAGCTTTTTACCTACGGTTACTAGAATAGCTTTAGCCCAGTCCCTTATACAACCCTTATTAGATTATGCTGATGTTTGTTGCCTTGATGCTACTGAGGAACAATTGAACAAACTTGAGCGTTTGCAAAATTTATCTATCCGGTTCATTTATGGCCTTAAGAAATATGACCACGTTTCACATTATCGAGCTGAACTTAAATGGCTCCCAATACGTCAACGTAGGAATACCCGAATTCTTTGCCTCCTATATAATGTCCTCTATAACCCTACTTATCCCTCCTATCTAAGGAATCGTTTTTTTCTTGTACACCAACCTGATGTTCCTTGTAGGTCCCACTTAAGGTCTCTTCTTAAATTTCCAGCACATAAGTCTGATTTCTTCTCGTATTCTTTCTCTGTTCATGCAGTCAGACTGTGGAATTATCTGCCTTCTACAATTCGCGATAGTGCAAGTGTCTCCTTGTTTAAGAGACGAGTTAAAGACCTCTATCTTTCTTCTATTTAAAGTATATTGTCATATTTTTCTACATGTAAATTTATCATTTATTTATATGTCTATATGAATTAATATAATTTAGGGTGCTTATATATTTTTTTATAAGTTATGTATTTATCATAATCATATATATATATATTTATAATAAATACATATATTTATTATATATATAATATAATATATATATATTTATATATATATTTCATATATGTGTATTTTTATTTTATTATTAGTACACACGTAGTAGGCAAACTTTTCTTACTTTGTTTCCTTTTGTTTTGGCCAGCTGGAAGAAATTCCATTGTGAAATAAGCTGTGCCTTTGTACGTACTTTTCCATGTTTATTGTGTTTTGTCTTTTCTGTGTGTGCATAAATTGTTAAATAAATAAAGAGTCAAAACTGCGGTTACTGTTATAAAGCTGAATACTTCAATTATTCACGCTCACAAAAATAAACAAACACAAGGAAAAGTAAATACAGAACACTGCTTTTTAATTGTAGTGATTATTGATATAATTAAATGGGAATATTTAACTCAGCAAATATTGCAAATTAGTGGACTTTGCAAAGTGCGATTGAAACGCCAAATTGTATTTCATTAATTCCTATTTGTTATGTTAGTTTTCTAAACAAAAACCTCACACTAACTGTCCATCCAATACAATCTCGAACAATCCATTCGGGAATTATGCAGTAAGACCAAAACAAAAGAATGCGCCCCAAAGGGAGAGCAAAGCATTCATTCCGCACGACCTGCCGGGACACATTGCTGGGTCTTTGTGTGTGGTAGTGTGCACCCTGCCTTATGTCAAATGCAGTGTTAGAGAAGGAAAAATGGCCGCTTCTCACGTCCGCGGGCAAAAAATGATGAACAATCAGTTAACTTTGTTCAGTATGAAAAGTATGTATTATGTTTCTCGGCTACAAACGTCCTTTAAAAAGGAGCGTGTTATATGGCCGGCAACGCATTTCAATGCCCTCTAGATTTTATTGTCGTAAGGAGAAACTAGTTTTTATAACCGTTCTACATTTTGCGAAGATAGAACTGTTGTTAGAAACTTTCTAAAATAGTTCTAGTCACAAACTATATTTAAGTCGCGAACTATATTTACGTCGCGAACTATATTTACTTTCGCGAACTATATTTGCGGTCGCGGAGTGCATTAACGTCCGCGTAATGACCTCGTCCCTGTAACGAATAAAACATTTGCGAAATCTAGTACGTGTTACGACATCTCCGATGAACGAATAAACCAGTTGCAGCTAGAACTGTTACGAGGAACCGTTTTGTCCTTTAAAACGCTGCTAGCGCGTTAGATTAAAAATTTTCTAGCGACTATTACAATGGAATTAATGGACAAGTCAAATGGGTGACAAAAAAACTATTAGTAATGTCATGATTAGTTTATATATCTTTATAATTTATTACTTTCCAAATATTAAAAAAAAAATTCTGAAAGTTGCTAAAGATTATTATGTAAGCCCAGTAGTACTAACAGATCCCACAGCGATCTAAACGCAACGCTAAGATCACTAGAGTCACTAAACCATGGAGGCATTTGCCACGTAAATGGAAGGGAGCGATACATAGCATTACCTCATAACTTGTTTTACAATATCCGAACCACGTCAGCTTAGTAATAGAAAAAACATAGTCCTAAATCGGATAACTATTCGATCATGCCACGACATCGCGACATAAACCGAATAAACCGCCACTCAAAGGCTTTGAGACTTTTCATTTCCACGGTTTCGTTCGATTCGCTTACCTGATGGTAAGTGATACGCCTGACATGAGTTACAGTGTTAAGGAAATTAATGTAGATATTTATTTTCCGTTAACACTGCCCGTCAACCGAGAAGACAGATGATATGTGTCTTATAACTGGTAGTTTGCTAGCTACATCATACATGCCCTCATCCCATAACACAGAAGTGCAAATCACTTCTATTTTACGGGACGATATCTGGCACAGCGGTGATATCTCCCTAGACGACTCAGTACCGAGTCCACAACTTTTCATAATTTTCGAATCAAATACAAAAGTATATAATAGCATTATATGGCCCTTTCGAGAAGCCCGAGCTATTTCGGCCGGTTTAATCTCCCTTTATCCGGTTATATGCGGAAATGTGCATTCAAGTGGGTGCTCGGATTATATTTTGTGGGAGAATGCTAACGATTGCGTTTCCACGGCCAAACTGGGTACCCAGTTTGTGGAAATATGTGTCTTTAATGTGTTGGGAATAGAAATTGACAATACCGAGCTGCTTAAAAACCTATACGATGTGGTCAAACTAGATCCTAATTTTGTGCTATCGCATATAGCTAATTGATTGCACTTCAATTCGTTACTGTAATTTTCCAACTTTTATTTGAGTACTAGGTGGTTGACTCAGTAACTACTCCGTGCCAGATCGAGTATCGTGAAATATAATTGTTATTCATAACTGTATTTCGGGAAAACAGCAATGTAGCTAGTGAAATTCTTGGTTATGTATGTCCTCTTAGTATTTAGTGTTCATAGAAAATATAGTTATTATTATCAATTATGTGTTCTTAACACGTTCGCTGCGTTACATTTTCGGTTAACTTTCAGCTGGCGTCAAGAGGTCATCTTGGCACATAGAAGACTTCCTGCAGTGCGTCGTGTGGTCAGATTAACCCTCAATCGTTTCTGTTTTGATACGGGTTTATTCAGTACCTCATATAGTTATTTTAAAATATTTTTATATGCAGGCCAAAGACCAATGTATAAGCGATATATAACTGGCAGCGTTTTTAATTCGCTCTTTGCATCTGCCATACAGAAGTGAAACAATTATGAATTCATTTTGACCACACACGCACTAAATATAACAAAAACTAGTGATGGGAAACACCGCACCGCAAATTTTAAGATGAATTTGCTCTTTATATATTTTCTATTATATACCAAGTGCTTTTGTGGAATATGTGAAAATGTTTAATGGAAATAAAACTCTTGATTCTTGTAGGTTGTTCTAAAATTAAAATAATGATGTTTTTTCAATGTAATTTATTTTTTGTAACAACACAACGAAAGTATTAGTAATTATTGAAAATTTCTTGAATCAGCATCTTAACGTAGTATTTCACTATTATGATGATTAACATCAATCGCGGTGCACTTTGTTTCAAAAATCCGAATACGTTATATAAATTTGGTGCGCTCATAACAACACGTCGTTACAGGTAAATGCGCAGCACACACTAAAGTCACAAAATGGCGCCGCGCATCATCTAGTGCGGGTGTGGGTGCGGGAAGCGCTTGGTCATATTGACCTCACACCGCACCAGATTTAATATTTTTACCGAATGCGGGTGAGGTCAAATTGGTTCAACGAGTTTAAAAACATGCTGAGTTGTCCACGTTCAAGTGTATATAACAACGGTATATTTATATCTTTCCTACGATAGCACACACCACAAAGTTATGCCTTCGCACCAGGTGAGTAAACGCTATTTTGCGGTGCGCACGGAATGAAAGTTATGTATGAGCCAATATGACCACACAACGCAGTGAACGTGTTAAACACTGCTGCTTAAAACAGTATTACAATAATATTGCATTGCCATATCTGATACGAAACTGCTGACGTATCATTAAAATAATATTTAAGAGATGGTGGTAAACCCCAGATAAGTGAGATGATCGTATTACCCACTCCTATTCTGTGCGCCAATTCAAATACCAAAGTATGTTATTTCGTATTATAATTAATTTTAAATTTTGCTTTAATTGAAAAAAAAAACTTTTTTTTTCAACTCGAAAGAAATTTGTACACTCGTACTACTAAATCACAAAGATACCCAATCAAAAATATTCCTTTCATACGAGTACAAATTCTAGCCACAAAACTTCGCGTATTAACGTCCGCCCAAAATGAAAAGGCCGAAAAACTCATCTGCCAACAGATTCCACATCGGCACGCAAAGGCACCAATCAATTCGTAAGCTAGAAATATCACGGACCGCGGAGTGGGCTATGCAAAAACGGTAAAACCGAAGTAGGCAGATATCACAGAAAATATGGAATAGAACACCCTGTGTCAGTGATATTTTAAAGTACATAATAGAATAAATACTTCGTTTTATTCCATAGAAACTTAACAAACTTACAATATAAAAACACTAGTACACTAACATAGAACTAAAAACCTTAAAAATAAAATATTATAACTAATAAAAAATAATATAATAACTAAATAAAATAATCATAAGAACTCGCAATAGGTAAAGTGCCGAAGATACTGGCAGCGTTACCCCTTTGAATCGATATCTGGGCTACGGGAGACACGCCTGTCATAAAGTCTCAAAGTAATTTGTTATTACAGTGGGTTCCAAGCTTTAAATTACTATAAATATCTATAAATGTCTCTAATGCAAGCCAAGCCGCAGGTAAAACCTAAAAAAAATATAATCTAAATATTGATAATTGACAACATTAGGCGGATATCACTAAAAATACTGTCCATAGTGTGAATAAAGCCTCGAGTTTAACATGGGGTGTGCCAAGAACAGATTCGCGGCTCGCTACACACACACACCGGGTTTTGAAAGGGTGTGGTATATAGGATATTGCGCTTTAACAGACACTGTATCGCTTGATAACACGCAGTTATTATTTCAAATGTGAACCTTGCGTTCTGAAACGAAAATGTTATGCAATTGGCGATTGTTATTGGGATAAGTAATTTTTCAGATGTTCTCTGCAACCTACCGCAGTCCATTGCTAGACATAGGTCCCTCCCAGTCTGATATCCTACTCTCTGGTTTTCTCTTCCAGCATCGACCAGCGAGTGAGGGGTAGGCTTGTGCTCCTCGGTGGGGACGTTTAATGAGCTGATGATGATGATCGACCAGCGACCTCGGCAAGTCCCTGGTCCATCATCAACGTATAATATGCTAAGCAGGGCACATGCCTTTTTTATGTAATAAGTGTACAGGACGGTCTGAACGCTCACCTTATGGTAAGTGATACGCATAACCATGACAGAGCGGCATCGAAGGAGATCGACAACTGATAGACATTTATTATCCTCCATCAATGCCGCACTGCACTCGTCACCCGAGACAACAGATGTTAGGTGTCTTATACCCCGTAATTTCACTAGGTACAGTGCCCTCATCCTGAATCACAAAAGTGCGTATCATTTCTGTTGCATGGGACAATATCTGGCACCTAGTAAAAAGGCTTCTCATCAAAGCATTACTTAAGTAGATTATGCCGTATCGACGCAGGACCAATGCCGATTGGGTATCATCACAGACATCAGAATATACATTAGACTGGACAAGCCGCCAAGTTTATAGGCAGTCCCAGTGTCGCAATTTCTTTTCGGTTCTTACCTGTGAAAAGTTATTATATTTCTTGGTAAATTTACTGATTCATTGCGATGATGGTATGTTACAATTGCACAGGATGGCATTTTGGAAAAAAAACGGTAATTTCTTCTAATATTCGTGCGTCTTGACTCGTCTCACAGTAGCCAGTGTATGCTCGTTGAGCTTACAGTTGTCCCACTTTAAACGCGGCTTGCCCCATCTCCTGTATTGGTAGTAAATTAGACGATACTTTACACTTTAGCTGGAGAAGAAAATACACCTCAAACAATAATATACACTAAGGAAAATGGTAATGGAAAACAATAAGTACCATTTGTCTCAACGGCAGCTTTCAGCTTCAATTCGCTCACTCGAGAGCCCACAATTTCCCAAACGTCTTTATGGACCACTGACGGAGCGATCAATTCACGTTGTTCAAAACATTTATGTGACATAACTTGCAATGTGCTATGGAGAGGGCTGCGTTAGGTGTTTCAACGTGTTAAGGTGCCGAATGAGTACATCTGTAGTAAAACTACATAAACTCAAATTACCGATATATCCCTCAGGATTAGCAAGATGAAGTGGCAGTGGACAGGGCACATAGTTGCATCTCTTCTTAGGCGTGCGCAGGTGTCCTCACGATTGTTAATAATACTTTGATTTTTATGTTACAAAGTGTACTGGCCAGGACGATTACCTGATGGTAAATCATACAGGTGACGATGACAAAACAGCATTGAAGTAGACCAATCATTGGAAGACAGTTAATATTCTCCACCAATGCCGCACTGTAATTAGAAAATTATAATTATAATTTTCTAATTACAGTGCTCTCATACCGAAACACAATCAATTAACGTTATAATCATTTTCAAAATAGGTATGACTGTGTATGTGTAAATATTGAAATATAGGATAGAAACATTCCCAATATTTTTATTTCTTAATAAGTTTTAGAATTAATTTGGGTCTTTGGAAAAAACAAGACCACTGAGCGAATATTATTTTCATTTATATTAAAACTACAAGTACTTCAGAATATCTTCAAATTAGCTGTGGGTACTTAAGCCTGAGCCAAAGTCTAGAACTTGGAGTTTATTTTTATGTTATTCCAATAAAACTTATAATTAGGTCTGCCGATTATTTGCACAAAAAATATATATTACGTTTCACCGTTTTTAATTTAACCTCTGTGTAAATAAAATTTAAAAAAGCCTATATGCAGGGAGATATTAATAATCTATTACAAAACCATTATCACTATTTTCAAAATAACGACATTTCAATTTGAAATGAAATATGGGTACTTCTTCTGAAGAAAACAGCTTAGAAAGTGTACGAAAAACTATTCATACATTGTCTTTTGATCTCAATCGTCGGGCCCAGTACGGGTTGGTTACTAATAGCGACCATCGTCATGCCTTTGAAGCACGATGGACTCGAGTATTTTTTTTAAGTCACCTCAAAAAAAATTGGCGCATTCGATTCCACTCGACCTACATTTGGTGCACACTAGGGCCCCAGGGGTAGAGATTTCATTATTTAACGACATCGTTACAAAACTAAATACCTGTCAAAGATAGCACACAAGTCATCAAGCGATGCACATTCTTATATGCAAAATGTGTTCTCCACAAATCGATCGCATTGAGATTGCATGCATTGCGGTGTTCCCTGATTAAATTATACAATGCATAACTGTTTGGTCCAGTTTGGAAGAGAATTACTGTTTGTTATTTCTTTCCATTTTTAAGAATAAAAATACTTATGTTTCTTTTTTTTGTTTCAATATTTTTTAAATGACGACTCATACAAATATAACCTTTCACGAGTGAGGTATATACCTATAATATACATATACTATGTATACTTATATTACATACACTTTATTGATTTCATCTTCCGCCTAATGTTATTGTGTTTGTTTTATTTATTTTGACACTTATCAGTATTTTTACAATAGTTTTGTCAAAAAATATCGGACAACGTCTTTGTCCAGCATATTATGGCTTTAGCATTTCAATATCTTGAGCATAGGCCTTAGTCGTCCACGCGGTCCTAGTGCGGATTGGTCGACTTCACGCACAAACTTTGAATCTCTTCGCAGGTGTGCGCAAATTTCTTCACGATTTTTCCTTTACCGTAACCTACCGAACCTGCACCCTCCAGATCGAAAGCAACAGTCCACACCAATGAGCCACTGACGCTCAATAAACATTGATTTGAATATAAATATAAAAATTTGAAAATACTACATGAATCGCTATCAGCTTATGGCATAAAGTTAGCGGGTTGTAACAAAGCTATTCCTAATTCAATTCATGCGGAGGATCGAAATACTCAATATTATTATTCCCGATACTGTAATCGTACTCGCGTTTCTGTGGCTGCGAACACTATAATTCTATGCTAAAGCCGTAAATAAGTTATGTCAATAATTTGTTATCTATGTAACAAGAGATGATAGACTCAATACTATCGTCTAGGTAGGTACCACCGCAATGGAAGGAGTGTTTAATGCACTTTTGTGTTTCGGATAACGGGCTCAGGCCAGAGTTGTCATTACGCCACGGGGGCGATTATTTATTAATTGAATTAATAAATACTGAAAATACCAAATTTATTCCCATTTCGACAAAGGATACCTAGCGACAATATATCGTCGATGTCTTTGTTGTTTACCGCCATCATTGTACACCCAATCATAAAAAGGATCGTAAATTTGTAATTTAACGTCGACGAGTTTTTACGATTATTTGAACATACTCATTTTCTAAAGTTATACAATTTCAGGAGACGTTGTTTTAAGTTGTATAATACCTAGATCGATTATTGTTAGGTATAAATTGTGTAATGCATATACGTAAAAATGATCTAAAATGACATTTAACAGTGTCGCCATCTTTGATTTGTAGACAAAGTTAATGTTTGGTATCAAATGAAATGACTGTATTATATTTAACTAAGATGACAATTGGCTTTTGCTTGTATTATAATGTTTTGTAACAATTGTATCGGAATGTAATAGTCTCATTAAAACATTTAATCAACCAGAAGTGGTGCAGTGGCGCCACCTTTATGAAAACTATAGTTTATAATTTAATACAGTTGTAATGTTAACTTCGGATTTAAGGGTATAAATATTGATTGTAAGCATGCAGTTGATGGATTCTCTTCTATAGTGTGAAAGAATAAACATATTCTACATCATTACGTTTAATCTGTCGCAGTTCACTGTTGGGTATAGGTCTGACTCATTTGGGCCATTTTTATCCACCTTTTATATTTATTTGTTTGGCCACCAAGCCAAATTAACCCGTTGACCGCCATTGGGAAGTAATCCACCAAGTGGGTTAATAATTATAGTCATCATCATCAGCTTATTAAACGTCCCTAATAAGGGGTACGAGCCTACCTATATAAAGTGTAAAGGCTTTATAGTCGTCCACGCAGGCCCAGTAAGAATCAGCCGAAATCACGCATAACCTTTCAATCCTTTTCGTAGGCGTGCGCAGGCTTCCTCACGATTATTTTCTTACACACACGTAGACGTACATATAATTTCAAAAATTGTAAAAGTCATTGGTACGTGGCGGGATTCAACTTACACCCTCCAAACCGGTTGGAAACAGTCCATAAGCCACCGACGCTCATTAGCGACTACATATTTTTAATGCTGATAATTTAGATGACTTTTTTACCAACCCTTATTGTATTAGCTTTACCAAGATGTGCTACCCTCAAAAAAACGATTCCTTTATTTTACCTTCCCTAATCCTACCGCTTTCTCAAGACGCTTTTCTCCCAAAAAACGTTTACATAGCCCTTCATGTGAAGATTTGAATAGCGTAAAAATTTTTTGAATCCAGATTTGCTCGAATCACTTCGATAAAGCTCCATCGACCACTTTCGAGATCGTGCCCATCGTTAAATTATCACGGGCCATCTAAAGGCCGTAACCCCTCCCAATATCGGCGGCCAACTTGGCCTATGTAATCAAATTCAATCTCACCACCGGCATGAATATTCATGTCGCGGCGCTATCGTAAACTGTGTCGTCCAATGCGCGCCGTGTAAGCATGCATACACAATTAATTAATTGCCAACCAGCGTTGGGCAGCAGCTGGGGACACGCGTCATTGGTCATTAAATTTTACGACGTTAGCACATGTAGTAACGGTGGATGCGCTCGGCTCGGTATTCGAATAGATGTCGGTAATTAGTGCCAGGGATTTATAAAGCTGTTATTGTTAGTTAACATCTATATATAATTATGCGAACGAAACTTTAGGAAATCAAAGTAAACTAGATCCTCAACGCAAGTGGTTTGTCTGTGAAACAAAAACTTTCAATGACTTTTTAGGGTTCCGTAGCCAAATGGCAAAACGGAACCCTTATAGATTCGTCATGTCTGTCTATCTATGTGTAGAGCTTATTATCATAAAATCTAACAACGAAATTTAGTTTGAAACGATTTTTTTATGAACGGTGAACCACTATTTTTCATATTATAGCTGTAGTAGGTGTCTAAGTAAATAAAAAATACTTTATTTTATGTTACTTGCTGCTGCGGAACCCTCCACGGGCGAGTCCGACTCGTGCTTGGCCAATTTTTTGATTTGAATTGACGACCCATTTGGTGTTAATAGTTGAGACTGGCTACTACACTAAAGGTTCTGGGTTCAATCCATGGTAGCACAAACATTTTGTGCATGAACATGTCTGTTGTATTGGTCTGGCACATCTGGGTCATCATCATCATCAGCTCATTAAACGTCCCACCGAGGGGCACGAGCCTATCCCATGGAGTGATTAGGCCTTAGTCGTCCACGCAGGCCCATAGCGGGTTGGACGACTTCACGCACACCTTTGAATATCTTCGCGGGCGTGCGCAGGTTTCCTCACGATGTTTTCCTTCACCGTAAGAGCGTCGAAAATACATTGGTACTTGGCGGGATTTTAACCATTCCCAATAGGAGTGCGACAGTCCACACCATTGAGCCACCAACGCTCTACATCTGAGTATATATGTATAATATTATGTATGTACAGAAAATTTTATATAAGTTTGTTTACGAGTTTAGTACCCGTAATACAAGATTCACACTTAATTAGGGCTAATTGGCGTTAGGTATGTCAGTGAATGTTTATTATTTTAAGCATAAGCACTTACAACACACGTTTTATTTTCAAACTGGCAGAAGAGTAGAGTTTCATCTGAACGTTACCTATGGACATTCGCACTCCATAGTATTAACGAGTGCGTTGTTAACCTCAGTTCTTATTGTGGTTTTTGGTTGTTGATAAATAGCATGCATGTTACATTTGCCATGTTAATGATTATATCAGATCAATCGAAGTTTGGTCTTCAATAATTAATGAAAGATTACCACAAAAAGTTTAATGTCACGACGTCAATCATATTTAAAGTTATAATTATAAACAAGACACTATTTTTGAACTTAACGTTGATAACGGGATGAACAAAACGATAAGGTCAAGTGACATTCAATAAAACACTTCCTTCACACGGTATATTTAGTTTGGCACAATCTATAGGTACCTATAAATAAAATAGGAGTGTATGTTTTAATATTTAAATATATAACCGTTTATTACTACATGCATATAAATATATTTAGAGTATACACCAAAATGTATATTTTATGATTGCCTATCTTTCTCTACGTCTGTCTGGATGTTTAACATATTCTCCTAAAGTTTCAAGTATAGTTTCAGAGAACAGTGGCTTTGCTGAAGGGCATTGGAATTGTTATGAAATAATTATTTCTCTTAAAAAATATCAGCATGAGGAAATATAGCGCAATATGGGGGAGACCCATGTCCAGCAGTGAATTGCAAGATTGAAGAGAAATAGTACTTTTTAATCTTAGAAAAATCTTAGGGCTATACATTTCATTGTACTTTAACAAGTTGGTAATAATGGACTGTAAATCAAACTAAATACATAATATCTCATAACAATAACGCTTATTCATATACTCGTACATACATACGAATAAGCATCGGCCTCTATTTAGGAGCAAAGGTTTCACCTCCCACGATAAGGGAAAGATGTGAATAACATGTTAATTACATTCTAGCGTTTATTAACTAACATACAATTTGGTCCTAAAATAGAGTTTAATATTAGAATATGGAAAATACGTTTTTGGCAAGTTGAGTTTAATATGATGGTAACACATTTGTAAAGCCTCCATCAAGATAATTAGTGTGTTATGTAATTAAGTTAGGTGATAATTGATTTAATATAGCTGAAAACGTTACCTGGTTTCAGGTTCTTCGAATCGTATTGTGACGTTATTCTTACTTAGTAATCTTAGTATTGTATATAAAACTTCGCCATACTTATATAAAATGGTTTAATGAAATCGACTATCGTCTCGATAAATCATATTTATACAAACTGAGCGGGTATTAAACGAATTAATTCAGTTCTTGGTCTTCAGCTCTAAACATTATCCTTGTCATTGCGTTTCTTTACTGACTATAACTTTTTTAAAATAACCATAAGCAACCAACCTACCTAACAACTATGATTTTATTTTCTATTTCAGAAAACTTCATGGGTGACATCGCTATCCCAAACTCTGATTTCCTGAAACCACTAACTAAACCACCTCCTTCAAATAAATTAAACAAATCTTTACAAGAAGAAGTTGAGAGACTGAAAAAAGAAGTTCTTCTTGAGGGACTCCAAGTAGAAGAAGAAGGACTTACGGATATTTTGAGGAAAAGAACTAAACAGCCAGTGTCTTTATCTCAAGAGAAACCAAAGAAATCAAATGACGCTACCATATATACAAAGGTAAAATTTCTTCTTTTATTCCTCTTATTATATTATATGGAAACTAATGCATTTATCAATATCAAAGCCATAAAGAATTCTTATGTACTAAGCCTTCTTTGATGACGCGTCATTAATGGCGGGCTATTTCTATATCGGTCACAGTAGCGGTAGGACAAGGGATGTTTAGAATTCCCAGAAGGGACCGGATATAAAGAGACGTCTAATTAATTATGATCATAAGTAATAAGTTTTTTTAACAATTTTTTCTTGCAGGATTTACCAGCAGGCTTAGATAGATCGCTTCTTATGAAATATGGAAAAATACCGCCCGATGAAATGTTCGAAACTAACACAGAGGTCGTCGATCAAAGTAAACTGGAACATTCCAATCAGAGCACCATCGATAACCTGACCGAGTATGATAGTTTAGAACAAGATGGAGTTTTAGTTGTTAATGTTTCCACCGATAATATATTAAATTTGGATGAACTGTACCTGAACATTCAACCGACAAACCTGACAAACAAAATGGAAGATGTTACAAACAAAATTCAAAGCAACAGTCGAGAGATAACGGGTGATTCGAAAAACATAAGAGTCAAAGATTTTCCTGACAACATAACAGTTGCTCCTGCTCCTACAAATGGAGTTTTATCGACAAATGAGCAAGAGGAAGAAATAAATGCGAATCTACTTGTTATTAACAAAACTACGTTTGATCAGTTTTCAAACATTGAGGTCAATGATCTATTAAAGCCTACTGAAAGTTTACAAAGTTTAGTGGATGATACTAACTTACGGAAGCGACGAAGGAGGAGAAGACATGGCAATAGAAGAAGGTATGTTGATAAAAGTTACAAATAATTGATAACTTCCACAAGTAATGCCCCATATATAATAAATCACATATGAGATGTATTTTAAAATATCAAAATTTAATCAACTAGTCCACAACATCCCACTCCAGGGCCTATCTTCAGCATGGCCATAAGGATGACACATTACAAGGATCTAAAACAATAATCATTATTGACTGTTAAGGACCAGACGGTACCATCGGTTTCAGCTTAGCTGGCACGATCGTTGCCCGAACGCACAAGCAGTTACGCCAGCCAGCCTTAAAAAAATATTCATTAAACTTTGGTCCTTAAGAAACATGACTCTGCTTTATGCTTGCAAATTTATAAGTATATGCAATTACTGTCGTGAATTTGAACTTATTCCGGCTGTTTTTATGTGTATAGTTCTTAAAGGTTCATACAGTAGTAAAATGTTTCTGAGAGTAACTTAATAAGAGCAACATGGAATTAAAGTTAAAATCCAATTTATCATATTTAATTAAATAACACATATTAATTTAATGAGTGAAGCTATCCAATTAACGTTTTATAAATGAATAAATATAAAAGCCATTGAACTCTCTTCAAGTTCACAGTCATTCAAAAGATAAATTAAAACATGAAATGATTTTTCTAATTAAAAATCTATATTACTGAACGTAACGTAGTCCATTTTAAGTTAAAGCTGTCATTTTCAGTGACAAATATAAAAATGTTGATGGCAGTCTAGGAGTACTAAATTCTAATGGACAGCTTTGAATAAGGTTCATTACTCGGGTGACGCACGCCGTAATTGCAGCGAGCTTTTACTGCGATTTTCCTTTAATCCTTCCAGCTTAAGACGCAGTCACACCTATTAAGATTGAACTGGGTCAAATCCTGGCTAGTTTTATTAAGGAAACGTTTACTTTTAGTGGAGACATGGATTTGGTATATTCGTTGTTGAAATTCAAAATTCTGAACTTGTAGATGCTAATTTTAAATAATTAGACATTCATGAGTAAAATAAAGTGGGCAAGGCTCTTAGTCAGTTTCGCTTCATAAGGATAGATCGGGCCTGAAAAGTTAATTTTGTAAAAAAAACTAACTGGTGACTAGCATTGGACCAGTTCGGTAGATAAGGTTACGTAAAAGACCTGCCTTTAACGAATTTATACCACACAGGTGAACATATTATTCTTTAAAAACTTTTGGAGGAATTTGAGCCATAGGTGCCCTCCATGACTTTCATCACTAAGGGGTATTGGAATGTAACTCACCGAACAAATCTTTGACTCACAGATATTACACCCTTTATGAGGAAAACAATAGTCAAAAGCCAAATTAGTGTATTTCTACCTCGATGACACAAGTGAAAATATAAAAATATTTGTTACCATAGTTATAACCTGGTAGGCATTTATGTAGAATACCTTGTTATTATCGTTTAATTTTAATCTTGTTATTAAAAACATTTTATTTCAGATTAAGGAACATACATTCAAATGAAAGAAATGGACAAAACACCGTTAAAGTTGAAGAGAGCTCTAGCAAAACGCATTCTGAAAGAAAAAAGTTTTTTCGCCACCAAAAAAAGTATAGCAGCAGAGAACAAGACGAACCGAAACGTTACGAAATACCCGTACACGAATTTGAAGAGAAATTCGATGTAAAACCACCGCCAAAGGACAACATGAATAAGTCAGATGTGATAAACCCATTCAAGGATTGGTTTTTTCGGGACACATCAGAGGACCTAGAAGCTATGGAGAGCCAATATACGTCTAAAGTTAACGATGTAAGTTGAAAGTGTTTTTGTTTGAAATATTTGTAAAGATTATAAATGCATGTCAGATTAAGTTTCTTAAAATCATGCAAGTAAAACATGGGTGAATAACAGCAAAAGCAAAAAATATTTTACTGCTCACGATATAGATTAATTTCACTAAGCTCTTTAAAGCTATATATCACATTACCTCACATTACCAATTGAAAAATTTGAGATCAGAAATCTACCTCACTGATCTATCCAGTGATATTCAATTGACAGATCACCAGGAACTCGTTCGTTGTTTATAAAGACAAACCACGTATTGGTTAGGTTGAGTAGACTTTAGAAGATGAAGGGTCCTTAGCTTAGACCTTTGAGAATTGGTCATAATAGAGATGTATCTTTACAGACAATAAAAAAACATCGTTCAACGCGAGCTGCAACCAATCGTAAGGAACGAATCTGGGAAAATGGCGTCATTCCGTACGAAATTGACGGCAACTTCAGCGGCGCCCACAAGTCCCTGTTCAAGCAAGCCATGCGACACTGGGAGAACTTCACGTGTGTCAAATTCGTGGAAAGGGATGCGAAGTTGCATAAAGATTTTATTGTGTTCACCGAGAGACCCTGTGGGTAAGATATGACTATATTACGATGGTATCGAATTTGCAGACAGCAATTTCAAAGAATAGTTATCAGTTTATAACCATGTTTGCTTACGCAAGTTTAACTTTTGTATCATATATTTAAGTTACCCTGTTATTTCTAGTGCTCTCGTATTCAAATTAAACATGAAAGAATTATCCTATCAAAAATCTAGCCAAGTCTCGATGGAGCTGCTTGATTATTTCTAAAAAGTAATGAAATCAAGACAAAGACGTGCCAAGTCTAAGGTTCCTTACTGCGATTACTTTATTATTATGGTTAATGTTGTGTCATTACTTTTTAGAAATAATTAAGCAGCTCTATAGAGCATGGCTAGATTTTTTACAGAATGTTTTTGATAGGATTTCACTTCTTTTTGTAGAAACTTGAAAGGAATATTGAAACGTCGGCCACTACACCAAGGGTTCCGGGTTCGATCCCCGGGCATAACAAATATTTGTGTGCATGAACATGTCTGTTTGTATTGGTCTAGCGCGCTTTTTTGTTGGCGGGGGCACTCCCGTGCTCCCGATTTTTAACATCGGATGAAGCGGCCCACCATGTTGAATATATATTGTTTAAAAGCAGTACGTCGATCTCTTATAGTTTGGCTGGGCTCTTTCGTTATCTTATCAGGGTCTACAGGTACTCCAGGTCTTCGAATATCCAAGTTTTTATAGTTTTTCCTTTATGTAGCCATCAAACCCTAAAACTGTACCAAATTTCAGCTCTCTGAGTTAATAGGAAGTACTAGTTCTATTTTGATGATCATAAGTGAGTGAGTGTATATCTGTCGAAAATGCGAAACTTTGCTTTCGCTTAACGTTGGAACTAAATGACCTACAGACATGAAATTTTGGATTTAAAGTATGTTAGTATATTTTACTAGATGACGAAAATTTCAGTGTTCTAGTATTAGCCAAAGGTTCTCAAAATGGGGTCTGAAAATACGTCGAAATGGATCCTGTAAAGGATGGTACGGCAGTGTTTGATTCGTGCTCAACTTGGCGGTGGCACTGCCGTGTCCTCAGATTTATTTGACATAATAAAAACATTACATTGACCTCGTAATATTTTAGATCATATGAAAGCAAAGAACGATGTAGGGAAGTGAAAGAGTTCATCAAGAAACTTTGTTGAAACCTTTTACTTAACCTTTATATTGAGACTAAAATATCCTCGATTTATCTCCAATATTTTAACAACTTTACGTTTATAGTTTTTCTTTTTTCTCAATAAACAATACTAACTCAGATGCTGTTCCTTCGTGGGCAAACGCGGCGAGGGCGCGCAAGCCATCTCCATCGGCAAGAACTGCGACAAGTTCGGAATTGTGGTGCACGAGCTGGGTCACGTCGTCGGCTTCTGGCACGAGCACACCAGGCCGGATCGAGATAACCACGTGCAGATCATCAGAGACAACATCATGAGCGGTCAGTACCTCTGTAACGTCAATGCCTTTCTGCTGTGATATAGGCGTCAAGTTTGGATCACTACATGATTCGTGAGTGTTTGTACATGAGTTGTCTTGCGGGCACCTCTACATTATAAGCTGAGTGGCGACCAATTTAGTGTCAGTGTTTGATTGTTTACTTCATATTATTAGTCTAAGTACTTATAATTGATTTCTTTTATATGCACATGTACCTATGTAAAAACACTAAATAAAGGTTTTATTATTATTATTCGAGGATTGCAGGCATCCCGCTCACATAGTAAAAGTATCTACATCATATCATCTCGAAAACACATAACTGCAGGGCACCTATGCTATGGGGACATTGGGCCGTAACCCAACACGTGAACTGAATGCGGATTCTTAGAACGACCACCAACTTGAGATTGTAGCGGGTATCAATGGTTTGAAGTGCCGTTCAAAGGACGGAATCAACGCTCTTTTTAGAAAAGCAGTCGATTCAGCCTGCAATATCCTTAGGAAACAGGGAAAAATCGCGCAGTGACTTTCAATTTGCGGTCTTCTCACGGGATTCCCCACGACCCCTCAATATAAACTCAGCGCTAAGACCACTAAACCACGGAGGCAGTCAGTGTGCTGGGAACTCGTGTGAACTTGTGTGTTTTTTCCAGTTAAGTGTCTTAAGGCAGTTTAAAACTCTGACACCATTTCATCGACTTAAATGTTAATTTATGTTTTTTTATATAATAAGTGTACAGCACGGTCAGGACGCTCACCTAATGGTAAGTGATACGCCTAACTATGACATAGCGGCATTGAAGGAACCTAACAACAGATAGACATTATCCTCCATCAATGCCGCACTGCGCCCAACACCCGAGACGACAGATGTAAGGTCTCTTATGCACGGTAATTTCACTTAAAGTATGTACACTTGTGTAGCTGTACCTACTAAATAACAAAAGAATGGTCCCTTGAACATGAATTGATTTACAAGCAAACTCATTTCTGTTTGCTTGTTGATCAAGACATGTTTTACAAAATTGAAATTATAAACCCTCTAAACACGTTCGGCCTATTATAATGTCGATGCACCATAATATCAGTAAAATCATGTCACGTTCCAAATTATTCGGTACACACCAAATAGCTTTTAACACGCGAGCAACAAAAATATGACAGTTACATTGTGTTTTTGCTGAATCGCCCTAATTTTCCAATTATGCTTTAATATCTTTACGCGATGAAGAAAAAATCGCTAATTACGAACGATGTCTATCTTTTTCGAGGAGTAGACATACTCAATTTAAATCCAGTGTTACCATACGCAAAAAAATAAAACGATTTCAAAAAGGTGAATGAATGAAGGCCACTTTGGCCTTAAAAAACAGTGTCGCATTTCTTGCAATTTTAAAATCTTGCAATTTTATTTTGGTGCGCTTTTTCAAACCCAAAAATCTTTACTTTTATTTCATATTCCATAATTATTTTCATTTACTTAATAAAAGTTAACATAGAACTGAATCAAATTTCAATAAATAAACAAACTCTTTTTGCACTCAAAGTAAGCCCCATTCAACAATGTACTTTGCTTCTTAAAAAAATATCTTACCCCAATAAAGAAGCCTAACTAACGATGTACTCAAAAATATAAATGTGGCTTGCATGAATCTATTGATTTTACAAACAATGAGTTCTGTAACTGAAGCCCGCTTAAGACATTAATCAACTACGTTTAGTTCTGCAAACGCTAGTTTCCAAGTACTGGCAATATTCCCGAATGCCAGGGCATGATTGATATACAATATTAAGCGTCTCTTTCGTATATATGGGACGTACCTACGACATGCGTATCAGTAACGCCCGCTAGAGCTCTCACAATATGAGTAATACTTGACCCGAATACATTACAATTCTCAAATCTTTACATGAGATCCTCAATGATACCGAAGCGTGATGTTTTGGAAGATACTTATGACACTTGAGAATGTTAGCAGATGTGTATGGCATGTTAAATTTGTCGAAGTAGTTTCGGTGTCGTGTATGTCAGGCAATTTAGGAACTACTTTACAAAGTTTTCAAGACATAGTTAAAAGTAATGAACTTGAAAATTTAGGAACGGAAATTGAAGTTGCTGCTTAGTTATACCAAATTTATTAACATCCGATAACTGCCGAAGTCGTCTTAAGGTGCCAAATTATATTGACGAATAACATATCGGTGTGATACCTCGGTGACACTCTTATATCCGGCACGTAACCGGGACATCTGACGCATAATCAGAATTGTATACGGAAGAGCACGCGTTTCCTGCTGATATAGGGTAGTAGAAGGCCAAGATTGGGTCAAAGACTTGTAATATATAGAATTTCCTAGCAAATTTTCGTTGTTCCCAGAATTGCCAGATTTTTATATTTTTTTAAGTATGTTAAATTTCAAGAATCAATCTTCCGATTGATCTGCTGCTGCAAAGGAGGTTGACTGAAATGTCCGCCATTAAGTACAATAGTTCGCTAAGCATGAAAACCAACTCCTCTTGTATAAAGCAATACAGAACATAGATTTATATCTATTCTAGGTTTAACGATTTCGTGAAAAAGTGTAAAAGTATTATGACAAATGTTCAGGTTCCAACACTCATCCAGCTCAAAAATGTTGTTGTATTTAGCTTATTATGCTAGATTACTTAATAGCACATGACTTTTGTAACATGAACCCATAAAATTATAAAAAATATAAGACACCTACACTATAGAGGTTTGAACTATGTTTGTGGATAGACTTCTTGTTGTCATGTTCGTTAATAATAAAATTCAGTATTTTGTCGTCATTTTTAATTATACTGCAACGAGAGCAAAAGCATCGTTAAAATCAGGTCGTAGCCAACCAATTTACATATAAATCCAACCTCATGAAAACTTTATGCGATTTCTATGAGCTTGGACGTAGTACAGTAGCGGAGGACCGGGATATCTGGCGCGAAATGGGGAGACCTATGTCCAGCAGTGGACTGCGATAGGTTGAATAGGTAGGTAGGGACGTAGTATATACATTATATTTAGAACGTCATAATCACTACTGTATCAGTTTTAAACTATACTTCAGAGTCTACTTGAACAAAATCCTGTCCCTAATCTTTGCAGAAACACATTTTATCTTCATACCTAGGGGTTTCTCGTTTGGTGAAGCTGATAAGGTCATCTGCGACTAACAGTTACGGTGAAGAAAAACATTGTGTGGCAACCTGCGCACGCCTATGAAGGGATTCAAAGGTTTTGCGTGAAGTCGGCCAATCTGCACTGAGCCCGCGTGGACTACTAAGGTATATACACCCTATACGGGTAGGCTCGTGCCCCTCGGTGGATACATATCGAGCTGATGATGATGACTTAGTAAGGTACGGAAGACAATACATGCCTGTTATTCCCACTTAAGCGGCTTTTTCTCTTGCCTCAAACGGCACCTATTGGATAAAAGTCGGCGTAATAAGGATTCTTGTGATATGATCTCAGTTTTAAACATAATTTTACTTTCAATTTTTCATTTAAGTCATAAATATCACTTACATGACAATAGAAATAAAAATGTACATTCTTTTATCTAAGTTTCACGAATTCGTTACTTATTCAAAACGTAAAAATTGTCAATTTAAATTTATTATTTGGCAGACTTTATCGCATATCTGTAGGTATAACTTTAAAGATTTTGAGCAAATATGTAATTTAATAAAACTAAAATCTAAATCCACAATATTCAGTCTGAAACTTGATTAACTGTATTAGACAAATTATTAATATTGGATAACCCTTCTCTAATTGGTAACCAAATAATAAATTTTAACGGTCGAATTATTGAGGCCAAGCGCTGTAACTAATCAGAAGTTTACTTCACAATTAGCTTTGCAAATACAAGTTCCAATAGTCGAGCCATTTTGAGATCGTTCAGTTTACATTACGAATTGAACTCGAGCCAGATTTGGTGAAATTATTCAGATTCCACCCGTCTGGATGCAATTGGAATATTTGTTTGTCGTCTTTTATTTAACATCTGTAATTAATAACCAGGGGAACGAAAACGAAACTTTATATTATTATTTTAGTTTTGTTTTCTTGGGCAATTTTAACAGTATAATAAGGTTGTTGTCCAATAATGAGAGACTTATTTACTCGTTTTAACCATACCATACTTTTTTTACCATTTAACTATAACTTGTCGTCCATAACTTGTCTTCTTAGACAAGTAGTAAGTTACTTTGAATAAACTTTGGATGTATTTAATATTGTATGGTTTTTGTCTTACCAAATTCTTCTTTCTCACTTTTCAAAAACACGCACTCTACTTTTAGATATATCCCTATCCCAATAAAAGGCTGAATTGGGGAATCGGTTGCTTGTTCCAGCCCCCACCAGTGACATTTTTGTCAAGTTGTGTTTGCTTCACTAAAAATAATATGGATTCTCGCCGGATCATTCTCTGTAGAGCATCTTAGAACTAAGATGCCGCTGGTATCTCAATAACCTCCGAAAATTTCATCAATAAGCCAAAAGCTATTTCGGATTCATCTAATTAGATCACAATGACTTCTAATTATCGTCATAATCAGCTCATTAAATGTCCCCACTGATAGGCACGAGCCTTCCAGTAAAGGGTGTATAGGCCTTAGTCGTCCACGCGGGCCCAGTGTGGGTTAGCCGACATTATTTTCGACTTATGAACTTACTATAGAAAGAAACTAGCATACAGCCTTCTTAGTGTTAAGCGTTAACTTTTGCTTTTATTTCACACGTGATTCCAAAAACCACAGTGCAATTCCAACCTTTTTACAGTATTCAAAAATTTTTCTCACCTTGCAACCTTTCAAACTCCATTATATTCTCTAACTCTTCTTCCAACGATTATTTCAGTTTTAGCTGCTAAGTGTTGTACCTGAAAGAAAATTAAATACACCTGGATGGCACCAAAATATAGCTCATACCAAGTAATTTTGCAGCTCAAATACTGAAAATTGCAGGATTGCTTAAGAGCGGAAGCATTTAGCCAAGCACCAAGCATAAGCAGGTCATTGTTTTAGTTCCAGATACATGAATAACTCGAATAACTGAGTCAGCGTACTACGCTAATATTCAACTATTTAAATTAGATATCTTCACATTAACATTGGTCTTAAAGGAAATTAGACTTTAAACACCACATGATAGATTTGAAATTAAATTAAAGTGATATAAGCAATTTGTTTGGACCAACTTCAAATAAGGAATGGAAGTTCGAAGTTCACTAAGGCACTAAATTTAATATCTTTCAAGACTTCTAAGGGGTTATTGTATTTTTTTTAAACTGTGATATTCAGTCAAATGATGAAATAATCATGGAAATTGTAAGTAGAACAAATGATTCATTCTTTCATAATGGATTTATTATCATGAATAAATAAATGTAAATCTCGCCTTGGTCCCAAAGAGGAAGGCAGAGATGATAGAGCATTACTTTTGCGCGATCCTGACATACTTCTCTAGCTTTATTGACATCCATAAATATTTTCATACAAACCCTTTTATTCGTCCTGCTTGGGACTCCAGTCATCTTAAGAACTTTACCCATTAGGTCTCTTCTGGGTCATGCCCTCCTCGTTTATCTCTCCACATACGCACAATGAACCTGATTTGCTATTCTCCATTCACACTGGCGCTCCAAGTGTCTATACCATCCTAAAATACCTTTTCTACTTTTGACACTTCATCTACTTTCGGACATCACTTTATCTAATAAGAGCATACCGAAAATATGTTAAGTTAAAGTTGCAGAATTTTGAGGACATATTACACAACACTATTGAGGATCATATTAGGCACCAATGACAAAGGTAAATTCTGCTGTGACAACCATTTTTTTCAAATAAAATAGGTCTTCCTTCGACCCTGTGGGCTGAGGACTAACGAAGGGTCACTAATGGAAATCAGATAACAATAGCCTGCCGTCACTCCGACGTTTGATCTTGATCTCGAGCGAAACTAAAAATTGGGTACGTGTTAAGCAAACGGGCCTTTAAAATGTAATGCCATTAAATATTCAATGTAAACCCATTTTTCTTCAAATTCTTAAACGCTGTCTCTAACCGGAATTTAACTTTCGTGTACTTTTAGTTTTGTAACTTAGTAGCTTGTTTTAGTAAACAAATTAATAGGTACAATAAAACAGAATAAACTTGTTGCGAACTTGAGTAAGCGTTTCTCTATTATATTAAAGTGTCACATTTTGAGGGAATGGTACCTAATTTTAGAATTCATTAGTACCTTGTCAACACCTAATTAAAATATTTAAGCAACAATATATATAATAAGTTAAATAACATATTGTATAATACATCAGAAAAGGAAAACCATAGAAACAGAACAAGACAAAGGCCCGACATTCATATCAAAAATCCAAATAATATATTTAAAGCTTCTTTCTCAACAGGCACTGAAGCGCTTTTTTTTCAAAGCATCAAAACTCATATTTTTAGTTTAGTGTTTTAATCGTTTTTTATTATATTTTTGTATATTTTTTGACGTTTATAAGTGCTTTTTGTAAGCCTAATTTGAAATAAATGTTTTTGACTTTGACTTTGACTTTAAAACTTCTTCAACCATATACCACGAATAATGATTTACTAGAACCGCTTATAATTTTATGAGTAAATGGAGTGAATAAAACTTAATTCACTTCAAAACAATAACAAAATATCATTAAGTACTGTACATAATTAGACTACCAGCCTAATTGACAAACAACTTCAAAACCACAATTTAGCCTAGTTCCTAATTAGGCCAGAATATTTTATATTTACGCTCCAGCGTTAACAAAAATTGAAAATCAGTGGGGATGAAGGGATCTAAGGCAAATTTCATTACGTAAAACTGGTTAATTGTTAACAAATTGCTACAACAGATTTTCGGCCTAATTAAAAGCAATAATTTCGGGTAACCCGACTTAATAGCTTTACTCGATATTTATTTATTGCCTTTCTCTCAGGGAGAAACCAAAAATGATGTAATTAGTGAAAGAACTAAAGCATAGCTTACTGTATCAGCAACATGAAGTAGCAGTGGGCCGATCCCTCACTGAACCAATTGCCGTTGCAGCAGACGAGTTCTGAAGTAGCAGTACTGTGGGATTTATTTATGTATTTAATAAACTGATGTATTCATTTACCATCTTGTAGTGTGTGACATACCTTTCCACACATACATTAGTTTAGTGTTAGTATATAAGCTTTGATTATTGTAATTTAGTACACATTATTAAACCAGACTACAACAAGTTAAGACTCCTTCATTATTCCCGGTGTCCCATCATTATTGATTGATCTATTTGATTGCTAACTTGATTTAGTTTTCCTTAACGAATAAGTTGGTGTCAGAGTTTCTTACCGCTTTACAGCTTCTCGTTTTTATTTTACTACTGTAATAAATACAGCCGGGAGCGAGAGCATAACCCTACCTGACTTTTTATCAGAGAATCGGGAGTTTCAGTCAACACACCCTGCCAAACTGGAAAAAATCACATAAACTGTCTATGACTGTATGTTATCCCTTTGAATTCCCTTTTTTTGTATTATATGAATTTTATTATATATTAAGTTAGATTTTTTATGATATTTACTAGCACACTTATTACGATTTTTTAAAAAATATTCTAGTAATT
The DNA here is from genome assembly GCA_019425675.1 of Leucinodes orbonalis. NCBI lineage: Eukaryota > Metazoa > Arthropoda > Insecta > Lepidoptera > Crambidae > Leucinodes > Leucinodes orbonalis. The sequence continues at coordinate 47,971 of PQWD01002860.1, forward strand.
TCTGTCCCACTTCTCCAAAAAATAGGTCGCCACCATTTTGCGCCTGATATCCCTCCGTCCTCTTTCCTCGTTCAGCCTCCACCAGCGACTTTTTGGTTCCGTTTCGGCGCAATATAAGGATATTTTGCATTCGGCATTGTGAAACACATACTGCAATGTGGGAACCGAGAGACAATAAAACTATGTGTTCGGTGTGCACTCCGAGTATATTGTATATCAAATAACTTACATCTACGCTTATATACTAACTTATACCTATGTGTGAGAGAGGTTGGCTACACACACTACACCTCCCCCGTGATATAAAGAAAAAAATATTTAAGTATTTTTTTTTCAAAAGACAATGTAAGACTTCAAATAAAAATATATAAGTATTTAAATAACTAATTTTAAGTAAAACAATTATTTTTACTTTATTTTTTAAACCTTCTATATTTTTATTTGTATACCAAAAATAAGTATTATATCAATACTGCATATTTAACTATAGGAATTAAAATGTTTTAATATTACATACAATAATATGAAAATCGTTATAAAAACAATTGGTATAGTTAAAAAAATATGTATATTAAGAAATTGCTATACGCAATTAATATAAAACTAAAAATAATTTGGTTTAGCAGACAGGTCCCTTCATGTACATTTCAACAGAATTATAATTACCTAGTCATAAAAATTACATAAAAAAAATACATATAAAAGTTAAAATCAATAAAATTTCAACACATTACAATACAGCTTTCTTTATTATTTCCATTTCTTTCTTTTAAATACAATATTCATCAGCACATCTCTATAAAAAAAAATCATCATTTCTTTCTCTTTGTCCCTCATAAACTTTCTTGGCACAACACATTTATCACAATATCATTCTCTTATTTCATTCTTGGTACATTATAATTATACCTTTTTGGGTATTTTTCATTGGGCCGGCCAGTCCCTTAATATCACATAATCATTTGGTACATTTAATTAAGTCGACTTTTCATTGACATTTTAGTCATTATTACCTACTGCACCACGCAGCTTTATTTTTAGGGGCATGTTTTAAGATTACTCAATCTCCAACTATTTTCACGGAGAGAAGCTCGTCTACACCATGATCAAATAAAGGATCTGTCACCCTATATTGTACCTTGTACCATTTTAATATTCATCATAACTTTCAACTACATTTACACTTCAATATCCTTACGTGCCTTCTTCTATCTCTATTCAACTCTCATCTCTTTTACTACTTCAAAATATACCTGCTTTTAAAAACCTTTCGTGACCATACAAAAAAAATATTAGTTCAAATGTTTTATTTTACTTTTGGGTGATCAGACCAATCGTATAATAAATACACATTTAAACTAAAATAAAATTTTCCATTACACAAAACCTTTCACCTAAACATTATATCAATCATAAACATAAAATAATCTTCTATCAGTTTCATCCATTATTCAATCTTTCATATTCAACTTTACAAAACTTTTAAATTCAATCAATGCAATATGTGGCTTTCGAAGAAATTCGTCCTGCATTTAAACACACAATTCAAATATATATTTCTAACATTCCTTAGGTATCATTCGGTATTCCACTATATTAAATTTCATTACAAAGAATTTACAATCATCACTTTGTTGTTATTCAATTCTAAAATTACAGTCGGCAACGCCGCGGTTGGTAACGAGACAAATTTCGCTGATGTAGTAAACATATATGAGTGATACGCTGCTACTAGGCAATGCAAATAATTAAGTATTAAATATTTAATAATGTATCTCGAAATTAAGTTACGGCCCCGAAACACATTGAGTTTGTTTATTTCGAGGTGAAATATTAATGATTTAGCTTAAAATTTAGACTCAAACACTTCAAAAATACTAAAGCTGATAAAACGAAAGCTGTTACACGGAAAACACATGTATCACAAACTATCAAAAATTCGTACCAATTTTGAATTTAATCACCACATTTTGAAAAAATATAAATCATCACTACCAGCCAGATTTTAAATTACAAAAAAAAACCTATGTACTAAAATATTGTTACCATAGTTAATTCACATTTTATCGACCTGTCCGCTTACCTAATTGAACCTTACAACGTACCTTATAATCTTACAATTAACAAAATACATTACCTTTAGTTAGTAAGGTACGTTAAAGTTATATAATAAGGCCTCAATTATTTTAACTTATACGAGATATCTTATCCCTCATCTTAATCCCAAAAAAAGAAACCAATAATAAAAAAAAACATAATAAAAAATCACTTCACCACTCTACGTCATTGTTTTCGAGTCTTCTTCAAAAAAAACAAACAACACTCACTTATGCGCCGGCTGCATTAGTGTATGAAAACCTGGCTCCCGGCTGCTCTGTCCAAACCTCAGACACCATCACTCCCGGCGGCCAGCAATTCCAAGCATCCATCACGATTTTCACCCGGCAACCAGCTCTCTCGGAGTCGCAGATTCAGCAGAGTCATTTCTCCGAGTTCCCGCTTTTACTCTTCAGCAGTCTTTAGGGCCCGGCAGGCAAATAATTCAAACTACATGTTCCAATGCTCAGTACTGCCTTAAGGCAGCACTGGCAGGGTCGCCATGCAATGTGGGAACACGGCAGGGTCGCTGAATGAAAACACTATGTGCGGTGTGCACTCTGAGTATATTGTCTATCAAATAACTTACATCTACGCTTATATACTAACTTATACCTATGTGTGAGAGAGGTTGGCTACACACACTACAATACAGGTATAGCTGTATTTCTCAAGGAGCACACTCGGACCAGTTTACATAGGTAGTATAAAAAATACATTTCTATTGTAACATAATACAACGTCGAAAATGGGGAACACAAACATATTGCCCCATCGCCAAATGTCGTAAATCACTTCCAAACAAGAGGGTAACCTCTCTATGTACCGGTCCTAAGCCCGTGCCTCTTAAATCTCTGAATACCATACTAACTTGAGGAATCTAACATAGCTAAGTCATGATTTAGCAGCATTCTTTTACTTTTAAATCGCTGTAGCTTTTTCCATTAGAAATGCAAAATTTATGTTCAGTATTTTAATGAACGAATGAAGTTTTTTAGTTTAATCAAGATAACATATGACATTAAGATTCCTAATTCCATAAATGAAGGGTTATTTGCCCTTATTTATTTCATGTGATGCCAGATATCGTCCCTTGAAATAGTGATGTTTTGCACTTCGGTGTTTCGGCATGAGGGCACTGTAGCTAGTAAAATTGCTGGTTATAAGAAACCTAACATCTGTTGTCTCGGGTGACGGGCGCAGTGTGGCGTTGGTGGAGATTAATAACTATCAATCGGTTGTTGGTCTTATTCAATGCTATTCGGTCATGGTCAAGCGTATCACTTACCATCATGTGAGCTTCCTGACCATCCTGTACACATAAGAAGAAATGTTAATATTGACTTGATGCTTTCTTGAACATTTATTGCTTGTTTTAGAAGATTAATTAGTTTATTAAAGGATATGTCATTTTTCCAAAGCTTAATTTTATTATTAAATTAGAAGTTTGAGCACGTGCCCAAAAAAAATTTTGTGTCTGGATTAATTATTTATCGATTTTAATTAGAAACCATTACACATTTCATTTAACAATACAATTACTATTTTAAACATATATTCCACGCCAACCGGTCGGAAGCTATCTGCATCCAGCGGCCACCCGCAACCTTCCTTAGGTCATCTAACCATTTTGTGAGCGGCCGTCCCACGTTGCACTTGCCGGTACGTGGTCTCCATTCGATAACCTTTCTGCCCCAACGGCCGTCGGTTCTTCGAACTATGAGCCGCCCTGCCCATTGCCACTTCAGCTTGGTAATGCGAGTGACTATGTCGGTGACCTTAGTTCTACATATATTCTTAAAAGAATAGATGTGAACACAAATTTGTATCTATGTGATTTATAATCATAACTATTTACAGGCCAAGAATACAACTTTAACAAGCTGACAGCAGAAGAAGTGAACTCCCTCGGGCAGACCTACGACTACGACTCAATAATGCACTACGCCAGAAATACTTTCAGCAAAGGCACATATCTGGATACAATCCTGCCGTTGGAAGTCCACGGGAAGAAAAGGCCGGAGATTGGACAAAGAGTGAGATTGAGCGTCAGTGATATTGCACAGACGAACCTTTTATACAAATGTGCTAGTAAGTGCGACTTATTTAATAACAGAGTTAGAATGACTTTTTTTGTATTTACTTTTTCTGGAAGCTTGGTCCAATAACTTATCTTGTGAGAATTACAAAAACTTTATCTTCGTTCGTTGTTCGTATATCTTCGTACCACGATTCAGATTTCGTAAAAAGAAATTGAATCATAATATTGATAAAATTCTAACGTCTTATTTAACTGAGTTTTCCAAATTATTCTAAACCAATCCCGTCACATTAAGGCAAATGTTAAGATACTGACAAAGAAGAGCAGACATGGCACAAAAGCACAAAATCTGTTTTTATTGACATTCAGAAAAACGTCGGGATATCCATTGAAGAAAATCCTTCTTATTGTGGCACGAGGTCCTCAATAACGGGAAATGCTAATTGAGCATCAAATTGCTTTATTTGTCCCTCGATAGCTTAAGACTAAGGCTATGAAGAAACCTATTTCCATGCAGTAAAAAGATACTTAGAGCAATTCCAAACACCATCCAATTACTGTCTCGTTAGACGGTAATTTGCTTTGAAGATTGCACTAAAATGATATTGTTCTGTAACCGTTTTCTTAAGGACCAATTTAAATAATCAATTACATTTTGTAATCAGTGACAATGATGTAAAAAAGTATGGATTCGTGATATGCTCACAAACAATCGAAAAGTGTTCCGGATGCGTGCAGCACACATACATATTTCGAATTCGAACCATTTATCTAAACAAAAGAGTACAACTGTACTTCTTCGGCGGTTCGTTTTTGAGGCACGGATGGCGTATCTACTTTATATATACAGAATATCATTGTCAGTGGTGAAGATTATTGACGTACATTAAAGGTTGAGAGAATAAAACGGCACGTGTTCAAATTTAAAATGTTCAACATCTTTGATGCACCTCAGGACCATTCAATAAATTTTATTATTCTTTTAAAATTTAAGTTCTGTTTGACTTAAATTTAAGTTTTGCGAAATGGCGAGATGTCAATTTTTCTTCAAAAAAAGCACGTGATCCCAAATAAGTATTTGAAACATTATATTTGCTAACATTTATAAAAAGATTCTTAGTCACAGAATCCAGCCCTGTCTCACCCTTCAGCCAAACACACAGCTAATCATCACCATCAGCTCATTATGCGTCCACACCGAGGGATGCTACCCGTTAGGGGTGTATAAGCTTTAGTCATCCACGCGACGAAAAGTAAGAATCAATCCTTCTTGCAGAGTGCGGTAAACATTGCTGGGTAATTCTGGCTGGTTCAACTCGCCGGGTGGGGATCAGACATAGCACGACGACTTCAGAGCGCTGCGAGTGGCGCATCGTAGCTACTCACGGGGAAAGAGTCGTGCTTAATATTACAGGTAAGTGAGACTTTTTAGAGAATTTACAGTGACCGTGGTCACGGGCAGACTTAGCTGGCAGGCGTTTAGCTCACGGTTTTTATATGATTTTATATCACCGAAACGTCGGAGACAAAAATAACGAAAAAAATCATTAGACCTTTACTTTTATGATTTTTTTATATGTTTTCAATATTTTTCGAACTGTTTGTTCTACTCACGGGAAGAGTCGTGCTAATATTATAATGTGAGTTTGTCTTTTTTGTGTATGTTCGATCTAAATATTTTTTGAATTGTTTCTCGTTGGCTTTTGACAATTTTACAAAATCCGCTTTAGAATATATTTTTTTCTTTTTTTTATTGTTTTAGGTTGTTTAGAATTACTATATATTTTGAATATACAATATTCGTCCATGTAGTGTGAACGTCTGACGTAATAATATAAGGATCAACTACAAATATAGCCTATTCCGGCCCAAAAGCGGTTCAATTACGATACACCGTACTATATCATCTGTATATTACTTTCAAGTAAGCATAAATAGATGGAAATAACCATTAAGGATGGAATTTGCCAAGCCCTAATCATTTTTTTTTTTCAAAAATAAAAATCTTTCAGCAAGTAAAATATAAAACCAAAATCACAATGGTTCCCTGATAAATTTATCAAACCTTAATTCAGAATATACCTAAGCCTGATCAAGCAGTCTGCAACGAATTTCGCTACAAACTGCTAGTTTTTAGTTACAGATTGCAAGCACCATCGTTCTAAATGTATGTAGATGAGATTCGGTTTATGAGTGTGTGTATTGATATAGTATGTATATCACTGCCCTATACTCATAAGTTAGTACAAAGTTCCAAAACTTCCAATGCAACTTTGTCACATACAAAAAAAGTTTGGAACTTTTTATTCGAAATTTCAGCAAATTGAACTGGAATATTCAATAGCACGGAAACAACTTCGCCCGGTCGCTGCCAACAGATTGGCAGATGAGGCCTTCGTGAACAACTAGTTTTGTTTTCAACTATTTAGGCTTGCCGCTTTTGAACTTGAGTAGTAATAATGATAAATCATTTACGCACACTAATAACTAAATGGTTCTAGACCCTTTTCAGTTTTGTGATTGAAAATAACGTACAGACATAGTGTTAGCGGTTTCATATATTCATCGAAACTTACGGTGTTTTTATATTATGAAAGAGACGGTCAGATCGCTCACCTGGTGGTAAGTGATACGCCTGACCATGACAGATTCAGGGTTTAGCCAAATTAATATACATTATTATTCATCACTGTCCTGCGCCTGATGATGATGCGGCGATCTCATTAAAACTTTGAGCGCCTTGTACGTTACAGCGATCGACGAATTTTTATTTTGTATTTACAACTTTATAAGTTTTAAATACACTAAGGTACTTTAAACTACTGCCCACCAAGATGGCGCTTGTGTAAACCTTATATTATCTGTGTTCTTACAAAGTTTTAATTAATTCTAATATGAAGCTGATTGCAGCACTTCAAACAACTTTTATTTATGTTTTATTTTCAGTCAAAGTAGTATGTTACAACACTATACCTACAGCTACTTTTTAAAAGTTTTATCAAACTAAAATATACAAGCAAGAATACTCGCACTTTAACATATTAAGGCCACATATTCTTTATTCCGCCACAAGATTATCTTTAACGATATTCAATCCCTTGGGCTCCCTTAAACCTTTGGTGGATGTGGTCGACAGTATTAAAAGGGTCTCTCTCCAAACAACAAATGTACCAACCCAGTCAAAATAGACATTCCAATTTGCATTAATTCCCAACAAGCTGGATTTTTGTACAGGCCTTGAATACGTCATTACAAATGATATGTCAAAAGTCTCCATCGATCCCGTTTGTGCGTTGTTTTTTATTAGCGGTCAAACGTCACAAATTTTCGGTTTCTTCGTATACCTCTGAAACAATAAGAGCTACCGAAAAATGGTTCAAACAAAGTTTGTAGACAGTAAAATTATCTACAAAAAAGATCTCAACACTTTTTCATAATTTAGTCTGTTTTGACTGGACTACAACGTCTTACTACTACTTAATGCAATCCACGACACATGCGTATTTTATAGTCAATAAGTATTTTTTTACAACTATAGGTTCCCGTTTAACGCTACTTTACCTGGTGTAGCACGATGCATCTTTAATGCAGTGTTTATAAGTGTTTTTAGCTTACCTTTAAAAAAACTTTTGATTTAAAGGTCGCCCAAATTGTAGACGATTTTGTATTTTGTCGTCTTGTAACCCAGACCAATACAAAGAGACATGTATAAACGTGTGCAACAGCACAAATGTTTGTCCTGCCCGGGATCGAACCCTCAGTGTAATGGCAGACTGCTTAATCCAATTCATTGGCCAGACAGGGCTAATGAATTGGACTGTTATATAGATAAATAAAATATAAATATCCACTGACATTCACACTCCGCCATCTTGCCCCAAGTTAAGCGTGAAGCTTGTAATACGGGTACTAAACAACTGATAAACATATTTTTTAAATAGATGCATATTATACATAGAAATCACCCAAACCAATGCAAACAGACATGTTCATGAACAAAATGCTTGTACTATCCGGGGATCGAACCCGGAACCCTTGGTGTAGTAGCCGAAGTCTCAACCATTACACCTGATGGGTCATCCTTTTTTTTACTACATTATAGTAGACAAGCATTTATATTTAATAATACTTATATGTAAATAAAAGTGAATATCAAGGCGAACCGAAATCTCGCAGGGAACACCATCAGCCACTTAAGTTGTTTGCTGAAGGCTCGAAGCCCCGTCCCAAGAGCCCTTATAGGGTCCAAATTGTTACGGGGTTTGCAGACTCATGCTTGACATTTAATATATGCCGATATTGGTCTTTTTATATAAATGGCCCTGATACATTTAAGGCACCATCGATTGTATTACGGATTGGAATTATATAATACATTATTATGAGTAGGCAAAAAAGGGCTCTATAACGTTACTTTATGAATTATGACTGAGATTAGAATGTTAAAGGCAAGCTTAAAAATAAATATGTGACTATGTAAAAGCAAATTTCGGATAATTAATTAAGTTATTGTATAGTCTAATAAGTAGTAATAAAATCTCTAGTCATACCTATATTCTGCTCTTTTATAGTACGATTCACGAAAGATGACCACTGCGCTAAAGTAAATTTTCCGATCTCTTCGGAGGTGCGGTGGCGGCGGTAGTGGAACTTCTTTTATTTTATTTACGCTCATGACAGGTTTCAATACTTTAATAATCGGGGGGCACGGCAGTGCCCCCGCCGAGTCGAGCGCGAAGCAAACACTGCCGTACTATCCTTTACAGGATCCATTTCGTCGCATTTTTAGGACCCAATTTCAAAACCTTTGAACCTTTTTTGTCATCTAGTGAGATATAATAACATACCTTAAATCCAAAATTTCAAGTCTGTCGGGTCATTTAGTTCCGACGTTAAGTGAAAGCAAAGCTTCGCATTTTCGACAGAAGACACTCACTCACTCATGATCATCAAAATAGAACTAGTACTTCCCATTAACTTAGAGAGCTGAAATTTGGTACAGAGTTAGGATTTAATGGCTACATAAGGGAAAACTATAAAAACTTGGATAATCAAAGATCTGGAGTACCTGGTGAACCTGCTTAGATAACAAAAGAGCCCAGTCAAACTATAAGAGATTGACATACCGCCTTTAAACAATATAAATTCAACAACGCAGTAAGTAACCTTATACTTGGCACGTCTTTGTCTTGATTTCATTACTTTTAGAGATAATCAAGCCGAAGCAGCTCCATCGAGACTTGACTTGTTTTTTACAGGATGTTTTTGGTGAGATTCTATTGTTTCTCTATCATTAAAATAACTCTCACCTAGCGCAGAAGACTGCCATTTATGGTCATCTTTCGTGAATCATACTATAATAGCTTTTAAAACAATCAAGGATGTCTCCTTTTTGTATTTAATTTAATAGGGCTAATTCTCTTATGTTCATAGGATACAAAAGTCTGAATTACAGTTTATTCAGGGCTATTTAGACCCCAATTAAGCATTTAGCCTGTAATATGGGTACTAATCAGCTGACAAACATACTATTCACTTGTGTTTGTAAATACATACATATTATACATAGAAACCCTTAGACCAATACAAACAGACATGTTCATGCACACAAATGTTTGTACGGGGGATTAAACCCGAAGCCCTTGGTGTAGTAACCGTCATCTCAACCATTACACCACATAATCGTCAAACTACGATACATATGCGAAAATATATATTTTTTAATTTATGTGTGTCTGTTCGTTCTGGGAAATTTCTAAAATGGCTAGCTGGACAGATTCTGATGGGACATTTTTGGCTAGTAGCTGATGTCATAAGGAATAAGCCTAAGTTAGGCTTCTTTATTTAAAAAAAACCTTCTTAATATAGAAATATAAAACAATGTTAATCCACGATGCAGCCAGGCCTGGCGTGAGTTTTGCGCTTTAACTTGACTTAAGGAAGCTATTTTAGGTTGTTTATTTATTTAGTCATACAAAATACACATACAATTTCAATAAATACACAGTTAGGTGTAAACAAAAACTCATTCGAGTTTTTGAGTGTATGTTTTACGGAGTATCTTATACGCGGGTAATACCGCGGGGCACAGCTTGTTAATAAATTCCACAGTATACTATAAAACCCAATTTCAAACACCAGTAATCGACAGTGGACTGACGCGGATTTAATTAAGTTTAATTAATTAATGGCGGCGCTCGTTACTGTTCGATCCGCCATATTGTGGGGAGTAGTGCTATCAGTCGATAGTTATAGGTAGTCTATCGACAAATTATCGATATTTATTTATATGAGGTACACAGATAGGTTATAGTTAGAAACCATGATAAATACAAAACATTTTAGTATATTAGGGAGCCTACTATGATCTTATTTTTTGTGCACGGTCAATAAGTGCTTTTTCATTTCTCTTTCTTTCTAGCACCATAACAAATTTCATCTAAATCCGTTTAGCCGTTTAGGCACGATAGCGTAACAGACAGAGTTACTTTCTCAATAAACATAATATATAAGTATGGATATCTGAGGTTTTTTTCTGACTACTGCTGTTGGCCGCAAGTGGCCTTTACAGCTTCACCGGCAATTGGCGAGCGCAGATGCCTCTCAGCTTAAAATTTACACAACGAGCTATGGGGTCTCAGAGTGGGACTCGAACCTCGGCTTGGGGCCTTGCGGGGAGTTTGGTAGCCTAACATATGTTTGGAGAGAAAAGCGGCCCGGATACGCGGTTCGCGAATAGAGATATAGAGGTCAACTATCGATGGTGTGGCACAGTGGCACCATGAGTGGAGCTGTGGTGTGCGTTTTAATTTACTGCATACGTTTAAATTATTCTATAATTTTCATATTGAATTGTTTCAATGGTTGCTCAGATTAATCAGGAAATCTGAACGAGAGTCCTTAAAGAACTCTCTCTCTCCATCTCTTCTTGATCTCATATTAGTTTCCTCTCGTGAGCACGTGGTTAAACATGGTCAACTTGAGGCAGTCCAATTTTCCTACCATGATTTATTGTACCTATCGTACCGGATTCGACCACCTAAAATCAAACCAAGGACGCTGCTCCTTCGTAATTTGTCTGCCATGAATTTGGACAAACTGCGTGAGGATGCGGGTAAAGTAGATTGGTCGGCAATTGGAAAACAGGAGTCGGTGGACGATCAGGTCGCATTACTTAACTCTAATATCACTGATCTGTATGATTGTCACGCACCGGTACGTCCTGTGCGCGTTAAGCACCTTCCAGCTCCCTGGCTTAACGATGAGATGCGCGAATACATGGCAAAAAAGGTTCGTGCAAAAACCAGGTACAAAATGGATCCGTCAGATAAAAATAGGGACAAATTTCGACAAATTCGAAATCGCTGCAATACAAAGATACGGGACATACAGCGACGCCATATTCATAAATCTGTCGAGAATGGTGATCCAGCTAAAGTCTGGCCCTTCCTTAACAAACTTGGAGTTGGCAAATCGCGGACTCATCTTTCTAGTAATATTGATTTAAACTCTCTTAACAGTCACTTCTCTTCTTCTGCTGAAATAGACAGCTCTATTAAACTAAATACTATAAATCATCTCAATGCAATGCCAACTCAATTTTTTCCAGCTTTTATCTTTCGCACAGTCACCGCTTGTGATGTTATGAAGAGCGTACAAGCCATTTCCTCAAATGCCGTTGGTAGTGACTGCGTTAGTCGTGCAATGATTACTCCTCTTCTTGATATCCTTTCTCCGGTTATTGCCAACATTCTCAACAACTCCTTATCCTCTGGTGTGTTTCCTACCGTATGGAAGGAAGCACAAATTATCCCACTGCCTAAAAAACCTAATCCTAATTCTCCTTCTGATTACCGCCCTATCTCCATTCTCCATTCCTCTCCAAAGTCCTCGAAAGGTTGGTTCATCAACAACTTACATATTTCCTATCTAGGAACAACCTTTTGAACTCCTGTCAATCTGGCTTCCGTCCCGGTCATAGCACGACTACTGCGTTGGTACATGTTTCCGATGACATTCGACTTGGGATGGAAAATCAAAAAATTAACCGTCCTAACGCTGCTTGATTTCAGTAACGCCTTCAATACAGTAGATTTTGATATTCTGCTCTCCATCTTGCGCTCTCATAACATATCTCCAACGGTGATTGAATGGTTTCAAAGTTACCTGTATGGGCGCCGACAGCGCATTCGCGTTGAAGATTCTTTTTCTGCGTGGTGTAATACTTCTGCCGGCGTTCCGCAGGGTGGCGTCCTATCACCTCTTTTGTTTGCTATTTTCATAAATTCTATCACTCTTCCGCTCACTTCTTCTTCATTTATGCAGACGATCTTCAAATTTATACACAAGCTCCGCTTTCAGATCTCTCAGTTGCTATCGACTACCAACAGAGACCTTATCAGTATTGCCGAGTGGAGTCGTTCCTACGGCTTGAAGGTTAATCCGGCAAAAACTCAGACCATCATTATAGGTAGCCACTGGTATATTTCACGGATTAAACATGACATGTTACCCCAGATCATTTTTGATGGAACTTCTATTCCCTACAGCCGTAAAGTCAAAAATCTTGGCGTTACGTTTGATGACTCTTTGGTGTGGAATCATCAGGTATCAGAGGTAAGTAGGAAGGTGTTTGCCGCTTACGGTTCTCTTAAGCGTCTCAGGAATCTTTTGCCGACCAAAACCAAAATAAGCTTGGCACATTCGCTTCTTCTTCCTATGCTGGATTATGCAGACGTTTGTTATCCTGATTTATCTATTCAACTATTAAATAAGCTCGAGCGTCTGCAGAATCTTTGTATCCGATTTATATTTAGCCTGCGTAAGTATGACCATGTCTCCTCATATAGGTCCCAACTTCAATGGCTGCCTATTGCCCGTAGAAGGGACTGTCACATTCTCTCCCTCCTTTACTCCATTCTTTCCCACCCTAACACCCCTCTTTATCTTAAAGATCGCTTTATTTTTCAGCAACCTTAGCCCGTGATTTGCGTGCCAGCTCTAAATTGACGCTTGACCTGCCGTCTCTAAACTGACTTCTACGGAAAGTCTTTCACAGTGCGAGCGATCAAGCTGTGGAATGCCTTGCCCGAGGACATTCGTCGTGCGCCGTCTCTTGAGACTTTTAAGAGCCGAGTAAAAAACATTACTTACAATAAATATTTGTGATCTTAGCTTTCCTTTACCTTTTTTTTCCTATGCTGTAAGCTGTCGCTGTCTTTTTCTTCATGTAACTCTGATTGTATTTTTGTATTATCCTATCTTCCATTTAGTTTATGTATATTTTTATTATGTATTAATTTATTTATTATTATTTATGTAGTAATGTGTACTTAGTTTATGTACTGTTATATTATAAGTTTTTGCACTAGCCCGCTTACCTATAAGTATTTTTCTTTCACCCAAAGGTTGCCTGGAAGAAATTGCTACCTTAGCAATAAGGCCCTACATTGTACTCTTTTTTTTTGTTGTTTCTTGTTGTGTTGTATGCTTTTTCTTATGTGCAATAAAGAATTTTATCTTTTATCTTAACATTAGATAATGCTTATAAATTATACCGACAAATGCCTATCCATGAATAAAAGAAATACCCAATTTTAAATGATAATAAAGATTTAAAGTATTGAATATAACTCGAATGCAATATCATTACAACCTTATAGAATGAAATGGTGCGTCTCAATAAACTAAGCATTTGTGGTTACACTAAAGGGTCCAATTAGTCAACCGAGCCAAAATTGGTGGAAATATTGAATGCCAAACCTAACCGCTGATTTCACCCTTACACGTAATGTGAATTACAAGATTAAATTCTTTAGGTACTTTGCGAAGAAAATGAAACAATTCACTATTTATAATTTAATGATGAACTCAAATACAACTGAAATTTAAAAAATGTCTAGATAGGGTATTCAGTATTTACCTACAAGATTAAAACTAAAATAGTTTGAATTCACCGCCGTTTGGAGAACTGCTTGTACATAGAAGAGTTCGACAACTTAGTAGATCTTTCACTTTTAAAATAACAACCATTTCACATGTATGTACTTAAGTACTTAATTCAACTTACTTAAGGGATATAAATATACAAATCTGAAAACAACCAGACTGAAGGGCCGCAAACAACTGACGTTAGCATAAAACCTATCGGTTATCACATATCGTTATCGGCAGAGACCTAATATTTTTACTAGTTGGTACTAAGTACTGAGTCGTCTAGGTAGCTACCAACGCAAAGCCAGATATCGTCCCGTGGATATAGAAGTGTTTGCACTTCTGTGTTTCGGTGAAGGCACTGTTGTGGAATTACCGGGTATAAGAGGCCTAACGTCTGTTGTCTCGGGTGTCAGGCGCAGTGCGTTGCGGGCATTGATAGAAAGTTATAACAGTCTAACTGATAGACTTTTCTAGACTTGGTCTTCATCAAAGCCGCACTGCCATGGTCAGGCGTATCACTTACATCATATGAGCATCTTGCACGTCCTGTACACTTGGTAACATAACAAAAAAAAGAATACGTATTTAAATCTACGAAACATAATAAATCGGAATACCATCATTAAAGCCAATGAATAACAACTGGCAACAAACGGAATCCACTCAACTGTGATCCCGCGTACAATGAAAAGGGAATCGTGCAAGGGCCGAAGATTTATGATCCCAGTGACCGTCAGATTCCACTTAAAATAAAGCAGCCGATAAATTCATTAATTCACTGGAATACATTTCGTTTTCACACTAGGCCGTCGGTTTTATTTGCATGGGAACGTGAAATGGTGGTTTGGCTTTTGTTTTTTGTGTAATAACTAAATTAAATTATCTTAACAATGGTATAAAATATGTATCTGATAGTTAACGAAGTTCCATACACAACTTAATATGCTGTTAGGTACCTCTCTCTCTCTCTCTTCAACCTATCGCAGTCCACTGCTGGACATAGGTCTCCCCCATTTTGCGCCAGATATCCCGGTCCTCCGCTTTTCTCATCCAGCTCCCACCAGCGACCTTCCGCAAGTCGTCGTCGCTGTTAGGTACCTACTGTAGTATAATTACTTTAGAGTAGAGCTATTTAAATGATACTTCGATGCTGGTGTTCTGCAAATGTCCAGAACAAGGCTGGTATCCTAAAACGCGAGTCGGACGCTTGTACAAAGGGTGTCGTACCATAGTATTTATTTAACTATTATTTTTTAAGTAGCTATATTTTTGGCCGATGGGATGGAAAGTTTCTCGAAAGGCGTCCACGTAACGAAAAACGAAGCGTAGGCCGACCTCCAACCAGATGGACCTGGTTACGGTGGCGCGTAGCAGATGGATGTCAACTGGTAGGGATCGACCCGCGTGGAAATCATTAATGGAGGCCTTCGTTCAGCTGTGGACATATTAGGCTGAAATGATGATGATGAACTAGATACCAATGTATTTCGTCACTAATCCACAAACATATTGACGACCCATTTGGTGTACTGAGACGTCGGCTACTACGCTAAGGGTTCCGGATCACCGTGCAAATATTTGTGTACATGAACATGTCTGTTTGTAATGGCCTAGGTGTTTTTATATATAATATGCATGTATTTTCAAAAGAAAAAAAATATATTGAAGTAAGTTTATCTGCTGTTAAGAACCCAACTACAAATTCCTCATCATAATATGGGACTAGCTCTCGGAGTTGTCTTATAACTCCGAGGGTTCGATAGCGCTTAGTGTCAGTGGATATTAGTTATTGTAATAGGTAAGTAATGCTAGGGTACGGTACAAATATAATTTATTTGTACCGTGGCGTGGAATCAGTCACGCAGTCTCTCATTTCAGACAGAGATTTTTCATCACTGTATCTAGATTTTTTATTGCCGTCTTCACAAATTTGAATGACTCACCATAGAGGGTTTGTGATCCAAAACTCGCTGCGATTTTCTCATACATATTGGCATATTGCCAGTGTTTCCTTTGCCGTTACACTACTCAAGTTTATGACCGTATTTTTTTTTATGTAGGAAATGAACGCTTCACCGGGCCGCAAATCCACTATTTACTTTACATTACGACACTTTTCAATAAAATCTACCTTAAACTGCGAAAAATCGGATATGATACTTCCTCCCCTATTTGAAGGGTTGGGGGGTGGATTTTTGAAAAAAATATATGCCATATTTTTTCATTACTGACAAAAAGTCCGCATACCCAATTTCAGCGTCCTACTACAAAACTTGCTGAATGTTCCATACAAACTTCCAACCCCCATTTTAGGGAAGTGGGGGGTGAAAACGGGACAAAAAGTAGACTCAAACCTATTCTAGTTTACCTTCTATCAACATACCAAGTTTCAATAAAATCTACAAAAATCGAATATGATACTTCCTCCCCTGTTAAAAGGGTTGGGGGTGGATTTTTGAAAAAAAAAAATATGCCATATTTTTTCGTTACTGACAATTAGTCCGCACACCAAATTTCAGCGTCGTACTACAAAAATTGCGGAATGTTCCATACATACTTCCGACCCCCATTTTAGGGAAGTGGGGTGTGAAAACGGGACAAAAAGTAGCCTAAAACCTATTCTAGGTTACCTTCTATCAACAAACCAAGTTTCAATAAAATCTACCTTAAAACTGCGAAAAATCGGATATGATACTTCCTCCCCTATATATATATATATATATATGTTTTCGTTACCAGGAAAGTGGATGGCTCCACTTTCCTGGTACGAAAACATTTTGTTATACCGAACTTAACGCGGGCGAAGCCGCGGGCAAAAGCTAGTAATTAAAATATCGGTGCCAAGTAAAACAAAAACTCTGTATGAAGTCTATCTTTCTAACCTACTATTCTTATTATAAAACTGAAGAGTTTGCCACTTGGCACCAACATCAAAATAATGAAAGAATTATTTGACCATTTCAATTCGATTAAAAATG
>PQWD01002861.1:0-43457 GCA_019425675.1 Leucinodes orbonalis
GGAAGCGAAACGTGGTCGCTCACTAAGGGGCTCTTGAATAGACTCAAGGTTGCTCAGCGTGCTATGGAGAGGCTATGTTAGGTGTCTCCCTACGCGATAAAATCCGAACGATGATATCCGTAGGAGAACTAGGGTGACCGACATAGCCCAGAGGATTAGCAAGTTGAAGTGGCAGTGGCAGGGCACGTAGTGCGTAGAAACCGATGGCCGATGGGGCGGAAAGGTTCTCGAGTGGCGTCCACGTAACGGAAAGCGAAGCGTAGGCCGACCCCAACCAGATGGACGGATGATCTGGTTATGGTGGCGGGTAGCAGATGGATGTCAACTGCAAGGGATCGGTCCGCGTGGAAATCATTAGGGGAGGCCTTCGTTCAGCAGTGGACATAATTGGGCTGTAATGATGATGATAATGATGATGATCTCTCTTCCCTCTTTTTAACTTATCGCAGTTGACTGCTGGATATAGGTTATCCCATAACTGCGCCAGAACAATCTACAATTTTTAGGAACATAATAAAATAAATAAAGCTCACGCCTTGGTCCCAAAGGTGTAGGCAGACATGATAGAGCGCCTCTTTACCCGGGCCTTACATATCTACATCAATCTTTTCATACAAAACACTTTTATTCGTCCTGCTTGGAAACCCATCCTTTTTAAAGACTTGACCGATTTGGTCAAGGTAAGTTCTTCTAGGTCGTCCCTCCCTCGTATTTTCCTCCACATTCGCACAATGAACCTGCTTCCCTATACTCCTTTTACTATACTTTTTGTAATACTAATGAAACATTATTATACGTGTGGATATATCGGTTGATGCCAACATTAATTACAAGTAAGCTTTAGTTGCATTCAATCTTTTTGAAGCACTTAATAATGAGAATTGATAGGTTTAAATGTTTCTATTTGAAAAATTAGTGATTATATTTCTACCATTTAAGAAGCCCTTCTGACAAACATACTTGTTATAATTCTTCAGACCTAATGTGATATCAAGTACGCTTTTGAGAATAAAAAAATATATTCTCTATTGCTCCCTTTTTCCGGGAACAGGGGTTCGCGGTGGCCTACACGAAAAAAGGTTGCTGCACCACCTTCTAGATCATTACAACGTGCTAGAGCGGCCCGTGGTCAACGAGAGCGACCCGCTGCAGCTCTCCTTCGGCCTCACGCTCATGCAGATCATCGACGTGGTAAGATACACAATCTTAAAACACAGGCCGGTGTAAAGATGCCGGCTATTTCAAGCCGGGTTCTGGGTTCGATCCTCGGGTACTACCAATAGTTATTTGTGTTCTTCAACGTATCCGCTTGCATTGGTCTAGCTATTTAAATATATTTAAAAATACATAAGTATGTTTATCTACTGATTAAAAATGTAAATCCATTTAAGCTGCAGCAAGAAACTTGGAAATCTACATACATGCATACACTTGAAAAATATAACCCTCCTGCGGCAGTCAAGTAAAAAGAGCTTAACCGAGATAAAATTGAAACATCAACCAAAAGAAAAAAAATACTTTTATAGGCGCAGTTAATTTAAATGTAGCCTCAATTTTATTGAAATTAACTGCGCCCATAAAATACTAGTCCGATCACTTAAAAATATAGATCTGACGAGAGAGTGGAATGTGTGAGTGGCAGGACTAAATATATGTAGTTATGCATTAGTAGTACTGATACTGCGACAGTCACCCAACGTTTAATTAACATCGAAAGCCTCCGATTTGCGTTCTGTCAGGGTTCACGAGCTGACACAGATTCATTCAGAATCTTTAGGGGACTGTCTTTCCAATTTTGTTTAAGTATGAACCAGTACATTTATAATAAATAAATAATAAATATTCACTGACATTCACTAAACGCCATCTAGTCCCAAGCATAATGTAGTTTATATAATCCATATAAAAATATATGTATCTCAGGATGTTTGGGTTTAGCTATACAGTCAATTAGGGACCGTACAATATTATTCTTTTAAGACACAATTGTCTTTCATCGAGTTAACATTTAAATATTAAAATTGTACAAATTATTTTCTATATCAAATTTCCTTCTACATCCAGATTACGACGATACACAAAAACGGGTGAACTAAATAATCGCATTTGTACAAATTAAAACTTTTTTATTTTGTAATTACGACGACAGCTGATTATTACTCGTATGATAACGATCAGTGCACATCACATTTTATTTAACAACTTGTGAAATACATAAAAATATAAATCCACAAAATATATTTGAATTTTTTACAACAATACTTACAACAGAGAAAACGAGGCCTGATCCAGTTGCGGTATCTTTATGGTCAATCAAATACTCGTAGAAGAATAATGTTATTATATTACTAACGACTGCCTCTGCATAATTGAAGACGCTACCATAAACAAAAGTGTACATCGTGGAACTTAACACACTAGATTTAACTTTTGGAATTCCTCATAAAAGTTATTGGATGCCTTGAAAACCCACCTTAATCTTCAAGTATCTTTGCCAAGCTCTCATATCCAACGGGTTCCCTTAGTGCTAGTTACATCACATCTTTGAAGGATTTTGGAATCTTGATCAACCGCGCTGCTCTTTTCTTACAATGACTTCAATAAAATATTATGTTACCAATTACTTTCTTGATATTATCAGAATTGACATTTATGTTTTGAGAATAGAATATGAAACACAGAAGACAGGTACAAAAATTATCAAAAAACATACAAAAATATATTTCCCTGCGAAAATGTGTTTTTAAAACATGATATATTATTTTCTATTGCTTATTAAGGCTATTTAAATTTATTATACAGGACGAGAAGAACCAGCTATTAATAACAAACATCTGGCTTAAACTGGTAAGTAAATTAAAGTTCAATATTTGATCAACGAATAACATAAACCTCATTCCATTACCCTTGTTTGGATTCAGCATTTTTACTTTTACTAATGAAATTGACTATATCGTAACTACGAGTATTACTATCTATAGATGGGCAATTTGCGAAATGATACTAAAAGCTCATCACAATAATGGTCGAGTTTGCACTGAAGCTATAATTGTTTAGTAATACATATCCATTACTTGGAGTAATTATAAATGAGGCTATCACATATTATATAACCTGACGTTACAATACTAACGTTTATACTTTGCTGCAGGAATGGAATGATATGAACTTGAGATGGAATACTTCGGATTTTGGCGGAGTAAAAGACTTGCGAGTACCACCTCACAGATTATGGAAACCAGATGTGTTGATGTACAACAGGTAAAGTAATTTATAGTAAACCAAGGGATTTTTCTAATGCTACAGGAGTGTAACAATGCTTTCGGATGAACATTTACTTTTTTATTCTTCATTCTCATGTTGATTTAGGAAAATCTAATAAAAAAATCGGTTGTTAATTATTGAACATGACGATTGGTTTACCAACATAAACAAATAGAGTTACATATTATAAGCTCGCTTGATGAATGAACCCTTGAATCTTAATTACTTCACAGAAAATATTTTCATAATCTTGAAACTGCAAGTCGAATATTTAATTATCAAGGCATGGAGCTACCAGATTAATCAATCTATACTAATATTTAAAGCTGAAGAGTTTGTTTGTTTGTTTGTTTGAACGCGCTAATCTCAGGAACTACTGGTTCGATTTGAAAAATTATTTCAGTGTTAGATAAATAAATTATCGAGGAAGGCTATGCCATATATCATCACGCTACGAGTAATAGAAGCGGAGCAACAATGAAGAATGTTTCAAAATCGGGGGTATTTGTTCATACTTGGAGCTTCCGCTGCGTACGCTGAGTAAACGGTTAAAGTTTCACAAAAGTCATGTATGAGAGTATTGTTCTCCTTTTAAAGGTCTTTATAAAAGTCCGCGACAGCATATGTCTATCTTTTAAGGTTAGCTCACTATAACATATTTTTTGCTAAAAAAAAATCTGAAATTGACCCCGAAACCTTTAAAGTTGGAGGAAGGGGAAATCCTATGTATAGTGATAAATGAAAGTTCCGTGTTATCCCGAATTTAATGCGAGCGAAGCCGCGGGCAAAAGCTAGTATATAATAATTTGGTTATAAAGCTCGTTAAACGAAAGCATTACCTAGTATCTGTACTTACTCGTGGTTATGTCGTGTGGTAACGATTGTAAATATAATTTCATCTCTCAGTGCGGACGAAGGCTTCGACAGCACATACCCGACCAACGTGGTGGTGCGGAACAACGGCTCGTGTCTGTACGTACCACCCGGTATCTTCAAGAGCACCTGCAAAATAGACATCACCTGGTTTCCATTCGACGACCAACGGTGCGAGATGAAATTCGGCAGTTGGACCTATGACGGATATCAAGTAATTTCAAATTTCAACCTTAACTCAATAATACTCCGATATATTTCCTAAAAACTTATTTTTTGAAACCTTTAAGATCTCGCCTATATTATATTATTTTTGCAGCTTGACCTTCAACTACAAGATGAAGGGGGTGGAGATATCAGCAGTTTTGTTACAAATGGTGAATGGGAACTCATAGGTAAAGTGAATTACGAGACATTGATTTCTTTTATTAAAGTTGCTCGTTCATCTGTTAATATGGCGATTTATACAGGTGTGCCAGGGAAACGCAACGAAATCTATTATAACTGTTGCCCAGAGCCATACATAGACATCACTTTCGCGGTGGTGATCCGGCGAAAGACGCTCTACTACTTCTTCAACTTGATAGTACCTTGCGTGCTCATAGCATCTATGGCTCTGCTGGGATTCACCTTACCACCGGACTCTGGCGAGAAACTATCATTAGGTACGTGTCCTTAAATTGATATTAATTTCTATTTTAATATTCAAGCTACCAACAGATAAGTTTCAATCAATGGATTGGTATTAAAAAAACATCATTAATTGCCTCTGTTGTCTGAATTTAGATGTTTATTTTGTCAGAAAATCCTGGTTTCCCACAAAGCTGACACATGAAAGCTTTTCTGTGCTAATATTTACAGTTTCTCATTCCAATAAATCTCTTGATACTCTAAAAAGAAAAGAAAGATGATTCCCGCGCGGGGAAGCAAATTACACCATTAGTCCCGGTAGACATTTGGTAATTGGAAACTCTGCAGAAGTCACAAGGTGGTTTAATAACTCTGATAACAGGGTTTGTCTGATGGTTAATCAATATAACCTACCTATTCAAGAAGAAGTCTATATTGGGTAGTACGTAACCAACTGTTTGGTTTTTGTAATCAGGTGTAACGATTCTGCTGTCGCTGACTGTTTTCCTAAACATGGTGGCCGAGACGATGCCAGCGACATCTGACGCGGTGCCGCTTCTGGGCACGTACTTCAACTGCATCATGTTCATGGTTGCCTCATCTGTTGTGTCCACAATACTTATACTGAACTATCACCACCGACATGCGGATACGCACGAAATGAGTGATTGGGTTTGTATCCTTTGGTTTCTATATCGTACGTTTAGTTATTTCATTTTCAAGATAATGAATTACAAACTTATCTATTAATGCAGAAAATGGTAAGATATTACTTAATATTGAGATATCATATTTGAGCAGCATTTATTCGAACAATGAGTTTTAAATAAATTAAAACAAAATCTCGCAAAATCAGTTCTTCAATCCAAGACGAGCCAGGCGAAGCGCAGGAGCGGCACTACCTACCCTTTCTCAAAAAGTTTCGTCGTTTTATTTAAATTTAGTTTTCTATTCATGTTATGAACATTTTTAACAGTTTTTGTTAATTTCATGTACTTTTCAAACGTGTTATTTGAAGTGGACATGACTCCATTATATACAAATTCTTACACATACATAGGGATAATTATACATTTATCACCAAGTATTTACAAAAATTGGTTAAGATACATTTTTTTCTAAAAGATTGCGTTTTAAAGATCCTGGGCATATTACGTCTCGAATAAAACCACTGTGTATTGTGTGTTGTAGATTCGCTGCGTATTCCTGTACTGGTTACCATGGATACTGCGCATGTCGCGACCGGGGTCGGCGGCGACCCCGCCCCCCGCGCGCGCGCCCCCCCGCCAGACCTCGAGTTGCGCGAGCGCTCCTCCAAGTCGTTGTTAGCAACGTCCTCGACATCGACGACGACTTCAGGCACGCGCACGCGCAGCAGCCGCCTTGCTGCCGATACTACAGGTCCCTCGACGATCTACACGAACACTACTCACCGTAAATAGCACGGTTACGATACTTAACCCCCGCCTCGAACGTTCCGCAGTTAACCTGACCCTAACAGCTTTAATATCATTCGATAGTACAAATCATTTGGATAATAAGTCATTTGGAATATTCATACTCACAGATTTCACATGTCGGGTCTTCTTTGGGTCTGGTCTGATCGTGTCTATTCTTCTGTGACATTAACAGCATAACTCCCGTAGCGCCCTTCGTTCCTCGGCTCTACCCGTAGAATAGGTTTCACAGTTGACCGGTCGCTACAGAGCCGTAACTGTTGCAGGGGTGGCGAGGAGAACGGAGCAGGACTGGCCGCGCATAGCTGTTTCGGTGTGGACTACGAACTCTCTCTTATACTCAAAGAGATCAGAGTCATCACAGATCAGGTAAACCTTACGAGTAGATTATAAATGAATAATAGCAATTATCTAAAATAGGTATAGGTTATCGTCAACATACTCGTAACATAATTTGGAATATTGGAGACCTTTGGGTGTAGTAGGAAGATCAACAGACCTTAATCCGTTATTATGTACCACGGCCACAACGGGCAGGTGAACTTCGTTTGGTGGAATTAATGATAATACAAAACACGGCGTGAACAGTAGATTTTTTTTTAAATTTGTCATATTCAAAAATGTCTAACCCAAATAAAAAACCCACAGATGCGCAAGGATGACGAAGATGCGGACATTTCGCGCGACTGGAAATTCGCCGCCATGGTCGTGGACAGACTGTGCCTTATTATCTTTACCCTGTTCACAATCATCGCCACGCTAGCCGTGCTGCTGTCCGCACCACACATCATGGTGTCGTAGCGACCCGCCCGCCTGCGGCTGCATGCGTAACGTTCTGTGATACCGCGAATACTTGTTAAGTTGTGATGTGCGAAGCGGCGCGGGCGCCGACGCCGCAGCGTTGGAGTTGCCGCCGCCTGCCTCGCCGCCCGCGCCCCCCTGTAGATGTAAGTTACCGCTGACTGCCATCCCTGTGCGCTCAACCGAATACTGCCTATCCGACTCCTATCAACTTTAATGATCGTCCTTAGCGACTCGTCTACTTCTTCAAGACTAAAATGACGAAAGGTCGTCACATCAAACGGGCTGATGCTATGATACATAGCAACCAACAGTCAGCTACTGTCGACTGCGTAAGTGATTTCGAGCAGTAGTTCCTATGTGGGAACGAGCAATAAGCAATAAGCGCGCAGTCGGTACGGACTGCCGCCCCCGCGCCAGCGCAACGCACACGCTGGCACTGCTAATAAGAGGTCCACGCTAGAGTAGTCACTGTTTCAAATGGCCGTAAGATATTCGTGTGGCCGAACATGAAATTTTAGCACAAAAACGTCTTCCTTCAAACCGTTAAACGACCTGATTCGCATTTAAAATTTAAACTTTGTTAGAACTTTCTTGATTCTTAAAATCTATTGTACAGTTTAGGGTTTGGGCAGAAACGCAAAGGCCCTTTGTTTTCTTCTTGTTCGATTCCGTGAATCGTGGTTATGATCCCTAACTTTATTTTCAGATGTATTTGTGTCATTAGCTAGTATAGAACTTTACAAACAATGTTGATTCAATTGGTACAGGTTGTGATAAGCCTCGTTGTGAACGGGTCGATATTGTTATAAATGGTAAAATATCCATGGCTATAGCTTAATAAAACGTTCGTTAAAAGTTGTAGTTATTCAAAGTATTATTTTGTAAAAGTCATACCTGGGTCTTTCGGAACGACTTATACAAATAATAATAAAATTAAATATTAATCAAGTTTGTACTTCTTTCCATACAGATACAATGAATCATAATGCTGAAATAATCTTAGATTTTACGCAAGTTTTCTCCGTTAAAAATCTTAATTGACGCTAATGTCATCCGTTCAGGTAAAATTGTCTTTCAAAATATTTAACCATCATAAACAATTTTTGGTTATCATCAAAGACAATATGTTATACTCCGTTGAAAACTATATTTTATGATTACAAAGATGTGGGTACTCATTAGACACAATACATAACTGCCGCTCATCGTATATCTTAATTGAAATCACTCTATATTTATGTTCTATCAGATTCACAACAAAAGCCTGTCAACGTTTTTGCAAGGGTTGTTGGACTATTACATTCGTTTTGCGAAAACATTGTAAACCTCCCAGAGGGAAAACGTCTAAACGTCGATAGCAATGCGCGGATACACACACAGAAAATGTACCCTCGCAAAGCTCTCACAACGTTTTCCTTCGAGGTACCATTACAAATAATTGTATGCGCTCCTTTGGAAGTTGCGGAGCGACTATGATTACGTGCCAATGTTTTCAGCCATCGCCAATAACTATTGTTGTTTTATCTTGTCTCATCATCCATGACCCGCGCGAAGGATGCCGCGCATGGCATGGCACCCACTACAAAACGAGGTTCCAAGTATTATTATCAATGACGTTTCATGACAATGCGTGGCGTCTTTTCGTCGACAATAGGAAGACCTATTGTCTCCGCGATTTGTTCAATTGTTAGGGTTAATACTCTGAATTGCATTTTGTTTATTAAATATAAACGAATGAAATAAACGTACTTTTGTATTATTTTCCTTATTCCCCTACTTTAGAACGATAGATTAATTTCAATTATATAACGGGGTTTGGGAAAACCCTGACCTATATAATTTCTGAGAGTTTCGTAGGAAACCGAACGCTTGAAGACAATCGATGCTATCCCATGGGATAACCGCACATGCGCACTGGAGCCAGGAATCAGACTCCCTTTCAAGGAAGGCCACTTTGTGTTTTCAATACATGTAATATTGTAATATTTTATATGAAAATCACATTTAATTATTTCAAGTATTCAATTACATGACTAGCATACCAAATAGATATAAAACACACGTCTACGTAGTCAACATATTTTCTAAGGTTCTTTACCTTATGAAACCTTAGTTTACTGGTATATTAATTAGTTCAGTATCCAAATACAATTAAGTCAGGAGACAGTGTATACAGAATAAACATATAAATGCATTCAATTACAAAAATCAATAAAACGTGCTAAGGCAATAGAGTAAATGTTTTCATAATTTTTAAATGTTTTATAATACAAGTTTATCTATAGACCGAAGCAAGTTTCAATGTAGTTTCTTCCGAAGCACATGATGAATTCTTACTTTTATATTTGCATCGGAACGCTCCGTGCAGTGCACTATTTATTAGCGTGAGAGTGGGTGTGCGTCGGCATGCAGGTGAGTGCAGGGTTTTACTCATGAATCGATAGACAATACCTTGTACAAAACCCTACTCTCGGATGTCACAGCAGTAAAAACCTTCATTAATAAATACATTCAAATAAAAATTAAATACATTTTAATTATTGTACAATACATTAAAGGACTTTCAAATTCCAACAAAACTTTACCAGTGTAATAGTTATGGTCAAATTTTTTTCAAGGCTTAGTCTCCTAAATATAATATTCCAAAGTAAGCAGTTATTGTAACTTATTTTAGGTAAGAATAATAAAGATATAAAATACATAATACATGGATCAAAATTATTTACTTCTGCTTCTAATGCGTTGTTCTCGAACTGCTTCTTTAAAATATATTAAGATTTCATTAAGAAATCAGTAAATATACATGACAAGCTCAAATTTCAAAAAGGTCGAGAAAACTCACATTTTGCCTGAACTAGGTAAACCTGTATTTCAGGCGTATAAAGTACTTGTATGGTATCCAGACGTCATCTCTGATGCTGGATGACCTTTGTTTGGCAGCGTATGTAATAAAAGTAGTCATTTTTCAGTGGATGATTACTGAAATACAGTTATATAAGTTATAAAAAAGGTTAGAGTCTTTAGATAATAACAAAATCTGTATACGTATATTTGTACAATAGCAGCAGTCAATGGGCTACGATGGTGTTATGTGATCTTACTGAATCTCAAGGATCCATTACTCCTAAGAACTTATTCAATAAGTAAGATAGTTTTATGTTCAGCTCATGTTGAGCATCTAAAAGGCCCCAGTCTTTACATTTCGGGACTCAAGCCAACCTCACCGGCCTATGATACATTCGGGCTTAACGGCTGAAATGGTAACGATGGTTCTGTTTTTAGAATAAAATGCGTGTTTAACACAATTCAAGAGCGTCGGTGGCTCAATGGTGTGGACTGTAGCCTTCCTACCGGGAGTGCTCAAATCCCGACACGTACCAATGTGTTATCGAATTTTCAAAAATATATGTACGTTATCCGACGCTCTTACGGTGAAGGAAAACATCGTGAGGAAACACGTCTGCGAAGAGATTCAAAGGTTGTGCCCCTCGTGGGACGTTTAATGAGCTAATGATGATGACACAATTCATTGGATACTCTGACAAAATACTAAATATTCACATATGAACATCTACATGTCTAGTCAGTGACACTAACCATTTTACTTTACAGTTTAATATGGATTAATCAAGAAATAAATAAACTTTATTGGAACTCATTTAAATTAACATAAACAATAAAGTGTTCGATAATACCCAAGTTCGATTACAAGAACTGCGTTACAGTCACTAACGCCCACCTCCAGAATTTGAGGTAATACATTCCTTAAAGAAATAAAATCTAGATTAACAAACAATGCCAATTAAAGTTAATAACCTAGTAAGAACAATATTTGTGCATGTGTGTGTGTGTTGAATTGGGTTTATGAAATAGTGTTTTAGTGAGATGGTGTGTGAAGTGTGGGCGTGTGTTTAATTTATGCTTTTCTGTCTTCACAATATACGTGTCTTAAGTTTAAAATATATTGATACATATACCTCTTATTTAAAAAAAAATAAAAATGAGAATAATAAAAGTATAAAAGACAACTTTTTATGAACTCCTCGGTGCCTTCGTATAACAGTGCCTTGAGCCAGCTGGAGAGAACGGATTTTGCATTCGCGGGAAGTCAATGGGAATATCCACAAAACTTTGTTGATTTGTATTAAATTAAATTTGTATGAAATTATTTTCGTATTACATTAAATATTATTATTTACCGTATATTTATTTTGTACAATCTTACCCATTTATGGTAACCGTATTTAATACTTCTAATATATAATCTCTAATACTTCTAATAATTCTTTGGTAAGCTACCAAAGAATACAATTACTGTATATTATACAGACATATTACGCTAAAGAAGGTTACGATATTTTGACAAGATGCACAAGGATCAGGATAAGTTGAACTAGGTCCCAAAAGGTATATAATAAAACCCATAAAGTTAACCTATTGAGCGCCGGCAATGCAAATGCAATAGAAAATGTATTGATTCCGACATCGGAAACAAAATATATTATAGCAAAGTCGTGCGATGCAAGAATACATCAGGGTCGGCAGCGGCGGGCGGGCGGATGCGTGCGGCAGTCCGCGCCGGCACCATGGGCGGGTCTCGCGCCTGCCTCCTAGTCGCGGCACTTCTCACCGTGCTGTATTCAGGTACTTTCAATAGCCAATCCTACACTTATCATATGATACAACAATAAATAACACCCTCAACACAGATTTCACGTCATACAAAAATAAATTATTTGTTGGCTTTGTTTCAATACAATGACAAGTAATTAAACTTCAAACTTATTACAAACAAAATAAAGATTAACATACTCGTAGATGCTTACGAATAAAATGCATTAACTAACATATTTTCAGTCTCTTAATTATTATTATCAAACAAGATGTTTCTATTAAAACAGATCTGTTTATCAGAAAATCGATGTAATTTAAAATCGAGTTTAGTGTTGATATACTATAAAGTTAATGCACATATAGACGTGACATTTATCTCAGAGTCGACTCCATATTGATCTGTCGTCGCCCCAGCATCACTGAGTTAACGAACAAAGTATATCGTTTCTATAGATGCTATGTAAACCCTCATCAATGTATTATTTATAATAATCATATTATACATAGACCTCATTACATAATTAATTTAAATAGTATTCCAATGCGCGTGTAAGTATGTGTTATAGAATACCGATGCGTGCTCTACTTAATATATACCATATTTATTATTTAGTGTTATTGTATGTTTACACATTATGTATCATCCAACAGTAATACGTTTGGTAGTAGCCATCAAATATTATAAAGTTATTTATGTATATCATATCAAACTAACGATTTAAATAATAGTGGCAAATGATATCGGCTAGGTACCTAAAAGATGTTTATAATAGTTTAGTGCAAATAAATACTGATA
This sequence comes from Leucinodes orbonalis, assembly GCA_019425675.1. Lineage (NCBI taxonomy): Eukaryota > Metazoa > Arthropoda > Insecta > Lepidoptera > Crambidae > Leucinodes > Leucinodes orbonalis. Next base: position 12,439 of record PQWD01002861.1, read on the forward strand.
TTTTCGAGTACTACAGAAGAACAAATTGAAATTGAAATTGAAATTGAAAAATGCTTTATTCAAATAAATCTTTACAGATACTTTTGAATCGTCAAAACAGTATATATATTTTTTTATTAAATCTAATTACCTACGTACTCGAGCGAGATACGAAAATTGAGGCATAGGAACTAAAGGTTTTCCAAGATATCTCAAATGGTAAAATTAAAAACATAACTTTGCATGTGGTTAAACAGCTCTAAGATCAAGGCTCATCAAAAAAAATAAATTCATACATTTCTTTTATATAAGGATTAAAGGAGCTCATTGTATTCATGATATGTCTCCACTTAAATAGATACCTACAAAGTAGGCACGGTAATATTGTCATTTGTTTAAATTCATTATAGAATGTACGAGTACGTATAGTTTCATAAAAAATAAGATAAATAATCATAAAACAATATTTAAAGTACCTACCTCCTATGTACCTTAACATATGCTTTGGCATTTTGATACCTTGCTTAAAGTTCATATGCCGAGAACTCATGCACTCGTTGTTGTTTAAAGTACAGTAAAGAATAATGATTCTTCTGCTTATTATAGGTCAAAGTACCATTTTGTTGGTATTTATGGCAAAAATCTACAGCAATCATTTGGTTGCAGATCTGATGGATTTAAACCATGCTTATGATAAGAATAACTTCACGTGCAAGATTGTGTATGGAATATCTTTGTTAATAAGAAGTGAATACAAAAGAGTGTTTTTTCTATCGTGTAACGAATACTTTATTATTGTTTTTTTAATTTCTAGGATGGTGCTCCGAAGACGAGGAGAGACTCGTCCGCGACTTGTTCCGCGGCTACAACAAACTCATCCGGCCGGTGCAGAACATGACGCAGAAAGTGGATGTTCGCTTTGGACTGGCTTTCGTGCAGCTAATCAACGTTGTAAGTACAAATCAAATAAAGGAAATGAAATCAAATTCATATTTAGTAATAATTATGGTGAAACACGATAACTGTCAAATATAGTCGTGAAAACAAATCACCTCATCTATCTAACGCTTTAATCTTAGGAACTACTGGTCTGATTTGAAAAATTCTTCCAGTGTTATATAGCTTATTTATCAAGAAAGATTATAGGTTTAATATCATTACGCTTAGTACAAAAGTGCCGAAGCAGGAATGAAGAATACTTCAAAATCGGGGGATTTTTTCCTACTGAGAGCTTCCACCGCGTGCGCTGCGTATAAGGCTAAAATTACACCAAAGTCGTTTATGACATTATTGTTCCTTTTATCAAAAATTCAAAAAAAATCTGCTACAGTATATGTTTATCTTTTAAGGTTAGCTATATATATAACCCTTCTTTGCTGACCAATTTCGTTGTAAAGTATTGATATATGAGCTTAAAGTACACAGACTAATTATTTTAGTTTGAAAGAAAGAAAACTTATTACTAGAATTTTTTTTTTTTCAGAATGAGAAGAACCAAATTATGAAATCAAACGTATGGCTGCGTTTAGTATGGATGGACTATCAACTAATGTGGGATGAAGCCGATTACGGTGGTATTGGGGTGTTGCGGCTTCCCCCCGACAAAGTTTGGAAGCCAGATATTGTTCTTTTCAACAAGTAAGACGTCATAGGCATATTTATAAAATCTTGATAATAATTTTGTTACTATCATAGCATTAAATACTTAACACTTTTTTGCAGCGCTGATGGTAACTACGAAGTACGGTACAAGTCTAACGTTTTGATTTACCCAAATGGCGAAGTACTATGGGTACCACCGGCTATTTATCAGGTCCGTATCAGAACTTATATTTTTAACAAAAATACATTTTTATTAACTGTGAACCAATTGTAATGTGAATATAGATCTCATTTTAAAAACCCAAAATTGGCAAGAGGCTATTACAGGGCCTCTTAAATTTTTTTTTCGCAGGGAATGCGAAAAAAAAATTTATTGATACATAAAAAATATATCAATTTTATCTTAATGCAAACATCTCTTTGTAATCCTTTTCTTTAAATAACGAATTTGGTAGTTGAGATAGTATTTCCAGATACTTGCTAGCCGGTTTTTTTTCATATGTATTTTCGTTTTTTTTATTCATCATATGTATGTACGTTTTATTATTCATATGTATTTTCGTTTGAGGCCTCTCGAACCGCGAGGCCGTAGGCGGTGGCCCACGTCGCCTCGCGACTGGCAGTTAATAGATATGATGTTAACAAAAACCCTTTTTTCCAGAGCTCGTGCACCATCGATGTAACATACTTCCCATTCGATCAGCAAACATGCATCATGAAATTCGGCTCATGGACTTTCAATGGAGACCAAGTGTCACTTGCCTTATATAACAACAAAAACTTCGTTGACCTATCTGACTACTGGAAATCAGGGACATGGGACATCATCGAGGTGCCAGCGTACTTGAACATATACGAGGGCAACCACCCAACTGAAACTGATATCACCTTCTACATTATTATCCGGAGGAAAACACTGTTTTACACTGTCAACTTGATTTTACCTACAGTTTTGATCTCGTTCCTTTGCGTCCTGGTTTTCTATTTGCCTGCAGAAGCTGGAGAAAAGGTAACGATTCTGTGCTTTCAAACAATTACACGAATCGATTAATATCACCCCAACATATATAACATAACATAAGAGCCTGATTACTTCTGGCAATAAAATCCTCGGAGCCCCTTCTTACTCTGGAAGAGCAAATCTTTGATATATGTATAAAAATTATCAGTTGTGCCAGTTTATTAAAAGCATTTAGGAATGTAAAGGGTCTCATCTTCAGGAAATAAAGGCGCTTCACCTACACGTCCTGCCAAAAAGCCCCTGGCGATTCACCAACATAAATCGGACCAGCGCAGCAGGTTACGGTCCGAAACCTGTGTTGAAAATCATATCATCCAGTAGTAATGTGAGGTGTTTTATGAAAAGTGACTAAACGCCATTTGAACTATTTGGTATACCTATTTCGACGACCTTGTTCTATTTAGGATTTCACTACTCCATATTATAAAGGTTAAGAGCGTTTAGAAGGTTCCTGACTATGTACTTATTTATGATATTACTTAACAAATTAGATCTTAAGTGAGTATGTTTAAGTCAACTCAAAGGTCTACTATACTACTAATCGTGTATTTTTCAGGTCACATTGGGTATTAGTATTTTACTGTCACTGGTGGTGTTCCTGCTACTGGTTTCGAAAATTCTACCACCGACGTCGCTTGTACTACCCCTCATAGCCAAATATCTGCTATTCACTTTTATCATGAATACCGTCAGTATCCTCGTCACCGTCATCATTATCAACTGGAACTTCAGAGGACCGAGAACGCATAGGTAAAACCTTTTAATGTAATTTATATCATCATTATTAGCTCATTAAACGTCCTATCCGTAGAGGGTGAGGATTGGCCGACTTCACGCTCAACCTTTGAATCTCTTCGCAGGCGTGCGCAGGTTTCCTCACGATTCCATCACCGTAAGAACATCGGATAGCGTACATGTTATTTCGAAAACATTGTTACGTAGCGGGATTTGAACCCGCGTCCTTCCGATCGGAAGGTCACACCTGAGCACCGAGCACACATAGAGCCACTGAGGCCCCATGTAATTTTTTTAACATTATTAACGTACTTATACATACACTACCGTTTATCTTAATTGTTTCTGCTTTTCAAAATAAACGTATCATATAAACTATGTACCTATAAACTCGTCTACATGCATGTGTATACATTATGAAGGGTGCGACAGGCAATGAAATTACTGATCACGAAACTTAACAGCTTTAGGTTACAAGTTAGCAACTAGAGAAGTCTCACATTGATACCACTCTTGCTTCTTATTTAGACATATCTTAAAAAAATAAATATTGGGTTTAAATTTCATATCTTTTTTTGTTAATTGTCTGCGCTCACCATTGTCCGGTGAAGCTGTGAAGACTACCTGCGCCCAAAAGCGATAAGTCATGCCAAAAAATGGATCATGACCTAGTGATGGACACATGATATGGTTGAGGCGGTGGGTGGGCAATGGATCTCATCTGCTAGGTGTCAGACCTCGTGGAAGTCATTAGTGGAAGCATTCGTTCAGAAATGGTAATGATGGTAATCGGTTAATAAAGACTTTAAGTGTGACGAGGGTTCACAGATAATTACAATTCAACCCTTCACTTCTAGGTAACTTCTAGCTACCTTCTAGGTATGAAACTATGTTGGCTGTATCAATCTGTGTTCTTAAAAGATCTCACATTTCAACAGAATGCCGCAATGGATACGAAGTGTTTTCCTGCATTACCTACCGGCTGCGCTGCTAATGCGACGACCCCGTAAAACTCGACTTCGATGGATGATGGAGATGCCTGGCATGGGTGCTCCTCCACACGCTGCTGCCCCACATGATCTACCAAAACACATAAGGTACCTAGATTTTAGGTCTCCTTACAAACATAAACACCTTAAAGCCCGCAATGATGGTAGTTTCCTCATATTACGTACTTTAACTAAGGCTGCACTTTACTCATGCATATTATGACAAATTTTGCTATACCTTTCTTTAAAACCTAGCTAATAAGGATAAAAATAATTAAATTTTAGTTAATGAATCTACATAAATATATCGGGATATTTAAGTAGAAAATTGGCCAAGTGCGAGTCGGACTCGTCCATGAGAGCATCTAGTAACATAAAATAAATTAATAAATATCCACTGACATACACACTCCATGAAGCCCCATTCTTAACATTGGCCTGTAATATGGGTTCTACACAACGGATAAACACACCACTTGAACTTTTTTTTGTAAATACATACATAGAAATAATAATACATCCAATCGGATGACTAATTTAACCAGATAGCTGCGACATATATAAACATCAGTGCTGGATTAGCCATATAGCAAGAGTAGCAAATGCTACGGGTCTCGCGCTACAACACTTGTTTGAAAACAAAAAAAAATGAACTTTTGAAGTTTTTGACATTAAACATTCCACATGTTTAATTATAATCAATTTACTTAGACTAGCATATAAATACATTTCTAGACTTAAAACGGCTAGAGTATACCCTAAACTCGGAATCCTGAATTAAAACTAGGGGTCCTTTAACCGAATTTGCTACCAACCCCGCGCTAATAAACATTATGTTAACTTTTTATCAATATCATATTTAAGAAGTTAGAGGGGGTGGACATATTTTTCTCTAAAAAAACACAAATGAATAAAAATTAAAATAAGTTAAATCAAAAATCAAATTTAAATTACCTACCTCGAGTTCAAGTTCAAGGGAAAACCTGGAATGTTTGACAGGTAGCTCTTCCATTACTTAGCGAAACATGTGCAACTTTAAACTAGGTACTATGTTATCACTCAATGAATATATATATGTATATATATTATATATATATTATATGTAATATAATATATATATATATAATATATATATATATATATATAATATATATATATATATATATATATTATATATATATATATTATATATTTATATATATATTCCTTTGATAGCTAGTCTATTTTTTCATTACAGTGCGATTGGTGCAAAGCAGAGCAAAATGGAAGCAATGGAACTGTCAGACCTTCACCACCCAAATTGTAAGATCAACGCGCAGCTGGGAGGTGGTGAGGTGGGCGCTCTAGGAGGACTCGGTGCACTCGGCGCCTAGGTTTGGGAGGCGAAAGACGGAGTCCGAAAGTTCAGACTCTTTGCTGCTATCCCGGAGGCCGCTAAAGCTACAGAAGTGTCGAATTTATCGCAGAACATTTACGCAACGAAGACCTCTATATACAGGTAAGTGACTTTTTAATATAGGTGCTTTAGCTTATATGTTTCTTCTCATGTCGCAGTGGCGCAATTTATATTAATAACTAGCCGTGCCCGCGGTTTACTCGCGGTATAGATATCCTCCCGCAGTAAAATTGCTCATCGAAGGTGTCAGCTAACGTTTAAAACCGCTTCTTTATACGCGCAGCCCCGCGCGACTTGAGGTGCGTGTCAACGGGCGCGGCACAACATTACTTTGTTTTTCCCAAAATAAAAGTAGCCTAAATTTTTCCTTTGTACTTATATTTATGACGTTTGAAACATATCGATTTTTTTGAGCGACTATAATGTTAAAACAATATAACACTTTGTTCGTACCGATATTATTTACCTTTCAGTTGCGTCTATTATTTTGGATGTGTCCCTATCATTTAGACGCTGACTGTACATCAGCTACCTGCCAATGAAAGTTTTGACAAAATCAGTTCAACTGTTTCAGAGACAAACAGACAGATACAAATATATATTAATTAATACCTATTATTTTGGTGTAGTTACCTACCTATGTTCCGTATCCGTGCATGAAGAAAATATGATATTCCAATATTACAAAGAGACAATCCAAATTTATTTATATGTATTGATTAGAAATCTACAATTGAATGATCTGTACTAAACCACTCTTTTACTAAAAGAAATGGCCAAGTGAGAGGACTCGCCCGTGGAGGTTCCGCAGCAGCAATAACAATAAAATTATTATTTACTTAGGCACCTACTACAGCTTTAATACGAAAAAATAGTGGATTACCATTTATGACGTATAAAAAACCTGCACACCATAAATCGTTCAAACTAAATTTCGTTTTTGAGATTTTATGGTTATGTATATCATATATTTTTTCGATTTTTATAACCACACCGTAGTTTAGAAATAGAGTAGTTTAAAAAAGTGTGTCACCCCACTTTTTCATCAACTTTGGAAGTGTCTCTCGCGGAAACTATTTATTTTATTAAAAAAATGATGATTAGAAACCTCAAATACACATTTTTCAAGATCATTCACCATTGATACCGCGGACAAACGTGGTGGGATTCTTCATGTGAAAAAAATGTTTTTTTTCAAGTTTTTTTCAAACCTAATAGCGGTTTACATAATACATATAATTTACAAAGTTTGAATAATGTAGACCTTATAGTTTCGGAGAAAAAAAGGATTGTGGTATTCGGACGGACGGACAGGCAGACGGACTTGACGAATCTATAAGGGTTCCGTTTTTTGCCATTTGGCTACGGAACCCTAAAAACTATAATCCCAACAACTTGATGTTAGTACCTACTTACATCTCTACATACCCTTTACAATCTTAATTCATAGGCTATATTTAACACAAGCCAAGAGGAGGCTCTCTGAAAATTATGCTGGATCATTTGATTGTCCGAAAAAAGATTATCCTTTGCTCCGAAGGGCACGATAAGCCGTCAGTCCCGGCTACAATCTTTGGATATCGGTCGTTTCTCTAATCCGCAATGATCCGCGTAGGTTACAGCCTAATTTCCCTATGGCTTTATAGGATGGCCTTTTCCCTGGGACATAGGCTGACGATGATGATGATAATATGAGTAAATTATTGTATAGATGTTACTTTACAACCTTATTATTTAACAGACACGCGAAGACTGGAAGTACGTAGCGATGGTGATCGACAGGCTGCAGCTATATATCTTCTTTATCGTCACTACGGCGGGCACCGTCGGCATCCTCATGGACGCCCCTCATATCTTCGAGTACGTTGACCAGGACCGAATCATCGAAATATACCGCGGCAAATAAGCATTTACCTTTGGTCTTTCCCACTATGCTTCCATACCAATTAGGTACAACCCCATACTTAGATATTAAAGGTAATATTCATTCATTTGTCATTATCATTCACACATACTGCAATGTATTAATAAGGGTAGCACCAAATTATAATAAGTGTATACGCTCAAAAATCATAGAGCTTACGTTGAGAATTGATGAAAGTTACCTATCTTTACCTACTTTTAGAATAAATACTTCACCATCAGGCACTTACAGGTGGTAGTTAATATGTGCTGCTGCAGTAAAGGAATGTGTTGCTATGTAAATTTAATTCAAATTTATATCTTAACTTTAGCATGTACTTAAAGTAGATAAATTTGGATGATAACGTATAGAAACTAAATGGCTGTGTTCGAGATTTATAAAAGCACAATACTTACGGGTTAAGTAAGTAAGTTCGTATTTATACCAAAATTGTAATCTTAAAATTAAGTGTAAATGTAAATAGTTTTAGACAATTAACTTAGTTTGTTACATACTTTTATTCATTTTTTTACCTCTTAAGAAAAACTAATGTTTTTTTCACGTGCATTATATTGAATCATCTTTGGAAAAGAATATTAATAAAACTAATGTAATACTGAATAAATTTAATAAGGCACTTCGGTTGCAAACTATCTTCCAAAATATACAGTTTAAATAACGACTTAATATTGTTTTGTGACAAGTTATAGGTATTGAAATGTCAGTTTCAATTTCATAATAAATTTAATTAATACACAAATTAAGGTATTTTATTTGTAAATTATTTAGATAACTAGGTCCTTTGTATTAACCTGTTTTTTTGTTTTGTATTATAAAAAAATTATAAAACTATCGTTTTCTATTCGATTATCAGAAAGATTATGTTGCTAATAAAAACACATTTTGTTTGCAGAATTTATTTCTGTTATCTTAAAATAACAATAAGAATACATAGGCTACATTTTTGTTTCATTTATTCATCACCGCCTAATAGATTCTAAACAATTAATAATCAAAATCATGAACCCAATTAATAGTGTCCGTTTTAACATTCTAGAACTTTCTCCAGTTAACTAAACAAAGAACTCAAAATATAAAAATGCTAAAAATTGTATTTGTTGTGAAACAATTCACATGAATGGTATTAAAAACGAACGCTGTTAAGTGGTGATTAAAAAACACTAACACTGATTGTGTTAATTATTGTATAACCTAAGTTATATCTACTTTTTTGTCCTTATTGTTAAGAGATAGTATAAAATACATAGAAACATCACAATACATTATCCCAAAAACAATATGTATTTACTCATACTTTGTTAACTAAATCCTATTCAATAAAATATGTATGAGGAACAACTATGAAATTAGTGTTTTAAAGTCTTAATTTTGGAAAGTCTGCTATTATAACAGTATTTGATTCCGGAGGTACATACATTGAGAGATCCGGATCTGTCTTAAACTTATAAAAACTAATATTTGTCTAATCGTCACCTTCATCGTAAACAGGTGACGTAGGAGAATATGATAATGAATTAGGAGAATAAGAAGAGGGACCAGCGGATGCCGACGAGTATCCGGGGGAAGAAGGAGAGTAATTTGGTGATGTTGGTGTGTAAGTTTGTGAAGTAGGAGAGTACTTGGTTGACGTCGGAGAGTAGCCCGGGGTGGAAGGCGAGTAGTTAAGTGATGACGGTGAATAATTCGGAGACGATGGAGAGTAACGGGTGCTTCCTGGGTGTTGCGGCGATGGGGCAGAATACGCAGGACTTGTAGGTGAATATTGGGAACTCGATGGCGAATACTGGGGGCTTGTTGGGGCATAATTGGGGCTGCCACCAGTAAGCGACGGCGACGTGGGAGAGTAATTTTGTGAAGTGGGCGAATATTTAGGTGAAGACGGAGAGTAGCTGTGCGATGTTGGTGAATACGTGGGCGATGTAGGCGAGTATGAGGGACTCGATGGAGAGTACGCGGGCGAAATTGGCGTGTAATTCGGTGAAGACGGCGAATAACTCCTTGAAGTCGGGCTGTAGACTGGGCTTGTCGGAGAGTAGCTCGGAGACGACGGGGAGTAACCAGGTGAAGCGGGAGAATATGACGGGCTGGTTGGCGAATAAGATGGACTTGTTGGTGAGTATGACGGACTCGTTGGCGAATAACTAGGCGAAGTTGGTGAATAACTCGGTGATGTTGGAGAGTAAGCAGGACTTGTAGGCGAGTAACTAGGAGAAGTTGGTGAATAGCTAGGCGATGTAGGCGAATATGATGGGGATGTTGGTGAATAGCCTGGAGATGTTGGAGAGTAGCTCGGCGATGTTGGAGAATATATCGGAGATGTAGGAGAATAATTTGGCGAGGTTGGGGAATATGATGGGCTGGTCGGGGAATAGTGAGGGGAAGTTGGGGTAAGACTTGGGGAAGCCGGAGCGTATACTGGGCTCGTTGGAGAATAAGATGGAGATGCACCGGCGGGCGACGCGTACGGTGATAACGGAGGTCCCGGAGATCCAGGCGATCCAGGCTGTGGTGACCATGCACTATATGCAGGTGACAATCCTGATGCGTCAGATGCACCAGACGGCGAGAATGAGGGTCCACCAGGTGTCATGCTACTACCAACTGAAAACAAAGATAGCGATTAAATAAAGTGACTAATAACCTCCCTTAGTTGAATTATTACTTCCAAAAAAAATCTACCTTGTCCTGGAGACCAGACGCTGCTTCCATAGCCAGGTGTATTCTGTGTAGACCAAGGTGTCATCAATGGCGTCATAGACGGAGTTCCAACACCGAAATACATGCCACCTCCGACGCCCATGCCAACGCCAAGGCCGCCCATCTCCATACCATGCTTACATTTCTCAGCATCGAGAAGTAAATCAAAACATCCTACAATTTAAAAAAAATGTGATAATGATAACATGAAGATTATTCCATAATATGTAAAGAAACGATACGATCATCATCATCATCATCATCAGCTCATTAAACGTCCCCACCGAGGGGCACGAGCCTACCCGTATAGGGTGATTAGGCCTTAGTCGTCCACGCGGGCCCAGTGCGGATTGGACGACTTCACACACAACCTTCGAATCTTCTTCAGGCGTGCATGAAGGTTTCCTCACGATGTTTTCCTTCACCGTAAGAGCGTCGGACACGATACGATATTAAAAATATATTTCGAAAACCCACCAGTTCCCATGCGAGGTAATTGACCCATAATAATATTTTCAGATACACCCCTCATAGGGTCTACTTCAGCGTGACTTGCAGCATCCAACAGTACGTCGACAGTTTCTTCGAACGAGCATCTCATAAGCGCACCGGTGTCTTGTCTGTTGATACCGTGCCGTGTAATAGCCATAAGATGACCTTTAGCTGTCATGACGTCACAAAGCAAGGCAAGGTGACGGTAGTTTACGTAAAGACCGTAGAACTGCAACACAGCGTTCATTTCTTTTTCTACCGATTTTCGCACGGCTTCTATACCCAAAACTTGGAATATCTCACAAATGTCGTTACTGAAGGTTCTGACTGGGTCCACATCGCGTTCGGACAATACTTTCATCAAAGATGTACCGTCAGTTTCCAACAGCCACTCAGCAATAGCTTTGAATTCTCCCTGTTCTGTGATAATTATACGCTTCTTTGCTTCTGTCTGTGGCAAATGCATGTATACCTTTGCAATAGCTTCAATACCTTGGAGAGTCATATCAGATAACATGTTAGCCTCAATACATCTAAGGAACATATCATCTTCCATTTTATCAACAGTCTCTTCATCATTATCTTGGAATTTGCTTTCTTCGTTATTCATTATCCTGATACGTAACACGAGTTTTTCTGCATTGTCATCATTAAAGATACAATTTAAATCATCACCAAATCCAGCATTTATCTTTTCTGCAATTTGCTCCATGGTCAGTTTTTTATCTGTCATTCTCTTGCGGTCTAACTCAATACGTAAAAGCCATGGAGATATTTTGGTTGGGTCAAAGTCTGGCATTTCATAGTAGACATTAACAAACTCTTGATCTTCAGCAATCACTGTATTTTGTGGGTCCGGATCATAATAGATAGCAGTATTTGCCGTAACTTTTCGTAGTGTAGTATGTTCCAAACGGCAAAGTACATTTTTCGCTTTCTCTGCATCTCTAGCAGCTCCACCAGTTAAAAACACTGTAAGAGATGGAGCTTTAGGTTTTTTAGAAATATTGATAATTTCTTTTAGACGCGGCACACCAAGGGTTACGTTCTTAGATGACACACCAGCAAAGTGGAAAGTATTCAGTGTCATCTGGGTAGCAGGTTCACCAAGAGACTGAGCAGCCAATGCACCCACCATCTCACCAGGATTTACTTGCGCTTGTTGGAATCTTGTTTCGATTTCACCAATCAACCATTCAAAGGCTTCACTTGAAAGCCTGTACTCCTCAGAAACAAATTTGGTGCAAAGAGTAGATCGCACAAGACATTGGAAAAGCAATGTAGCATTTTGATTGGCTTGAACAGACAGACGATCTTCACCTGCTACAATTACGCACTTTTTCAACAACTCTTTTACTCCTTGTATAACTTTAATGGGACTTAAATCCGTTGGCATTCTCTTGTTAATATGGAAAATCTTTTGAACATTCCAAATCATTCTTTTGAAGTTGCAGGGCAATACAACTTTGGATTCGCCACTGGGGAAAATCTGCCGCAAAATCTCACGATCTTTGCACAGCTGTTCCCATTCACTTTCAAGATCAGCAATAACGTAACCTGATTCAGTTAGCTCTTTAATAATATCTTCATTAAATATTCTTTTCAAGTATCTTTCATTTGATGGATCAAATTTGAACTTCTTCTCAAAAGCTTTATTAGACAGTTTCACGGTAGGTAAATTTTGGAACTCTACTGTCTCTCCTGCTAGGCCATCTTCACCATACCTAAGCTGAATAAGTTGTCCTACAGAGTTACGAACTGTACCATCATAATGAACCATTACCGACTCCATAGCCTTTATAAGACGACGTTGGATATATCCAGTCTCAGCTGTTTTTACAGCAGTATCAATCAAACCCTCACGACCTCCCATAGCGTGAAAATAGAATTCGGAAGGAGTCAAACCAGCAAGATAAGAGTTTTCTACGAATCCTCTTGATTCAGGACCGTAGTCGTCTTTGATAAAGTGGGGCAAAGTTCTCTTTCGAAAACCGAATGGAATTCGTTTACCCTCTACGTTTTGTTGCCCTACACAAGCAATAACCTGAGAAATATTAATGTTTGAACCTTTAGAACCTGCCACCACCATAGCTTTAAGGTTGTTATACTCAGTCAAAGATTTCTTAGCAGAACCACCAGTTTTGTCACGAGCGTCGTTTAGAATACGGTTTACTTGATTCTCGAATGTTTGTCTCAAAGTATTACCAGGCGTGGGCTCTAATTCCATATTGTGGGCTTTTTGGATGACTCTATTACATCATCTTGGCTTTAATAATAGCACGCTGAATTTCTAAATATGTTTGGGGATCGGCAATTGTGTCGCCAATACCGATAGAATGCCCCTCTAAGAGAAGCCAATTGTTGATTACAGTCTGAATGTTACCATAGAAGCGTCCAGCAGTTTCGTGGCCTAACTCCAACATGCAAATGTGAAGCAAGGACCCAGCTGAAGCACCAAGAGATTTCTTACACAAAATTCCCATTAGCAGTTCTCCATGCTCCACAACAACTTTTGTATCTCCTGGCGAAATCCACTTATATGGGCCATCATCCTCTTCGTCAGGATGTGTGGAATGAGTTCGGATCATATTTACATTTCCAGGAATGATTAAAGTAAATATTTGTTTGCCTGTCCAGAGTGGCTGTGGTTTTAAAATACAGGGTTGTGGGAATTTTGCCATCCCAAGTTGGTAAAAACATAAGAAGATTCATTACTTGCTCTTTTGTAAGAAATACATCTCTTTTTGTCATTTTCCTGACAGCAGTCAAAGTGTCTTGTACAATACCCATTACAGGTTTATTAGCTTGTGGTGTGATAATTTGCCTAGGTGTTATATGTATATTTTCCACTTCTGCTCGAGTTTCCATGGATTGTGGTACATGTAAGTTCATTTCATCACCATCAAAATCAGCATTGTATGGTGAGGTGCAACTCAAGTTCATACGGAATGTTGACCATGGTAACACTTTTACTCTGTGTCCCATCATACTCATTTTGTGAAGAGTAGGCTGTCGGTTGAAAATCACCAGATCATCATCCCTCAGATGTCTTTCTACTTTATATCCATATTGTAAATGTAAATCAGATGGTTTGGGATGAAATCTTAAATCTATCCTTTCACCATTGTCTCGTACTATATATTTGGCACCAGGATATTGTGCATTGCCTCTTCGCACAAGTTCTTGCATTCTGTCTATATTAAATGGTGTCACTAGCTCAGGGAATGTTAAGTTTTGTGCTATAGATCTTGGTACGCCAACCTGATCAATACGCAAATTTGGATCAGGGGTAATTACAGTACGGGCTGAGAAATCTACACGTTTTCCCATAAGATTCCCCTCTAATTCTTCCTTCTTTTCCTTTTAAACGCGCCTTGATTGCTTTGAGGGGTTTCCCTGACTTTTGCATAGCTCTGTAAATAAAAAAAAATATGTATAGAAATATGATGAAGACAAATTAAAATTTTATTTTTACTGTTTCATGAACCAGTATTACAATTCTGAAGTTACATACCTAGGCATACCAGGCATGTCATTATCTACAAAAGTCGCCACATGAAACTGGAGCATTCGGATGTTCTCTGCTAGCACATGAGCTGCAGCTCCTGACTGTTCATTTCTCATTAATTCATTGTTTGCTTTTATTATATCAGCCAGTTTATGTGTCAGATCATCCTGGTTCTTTGCAGCTCCAAACATTACAACAGCTGGCCTTACTGATAATGGTGGCACAGGGAGTACTGTCACTATCATCCAATCAGGTCTAGCAAATTTGGGGTCCATGCCCAAAATGAATGACTCTTCATCTGAAAAAGGATATATATGAATGAATATACAAGAAATCTGACTTTTTTATAACAACAACATAAAGTTTCATATTCAAAATGTAATTTTCTTATAAATAATGTGTTCTAATTATATTTTTTAAAAATTAAAGGCTGACCTGTAATATGTTTTAGAATTTCCCACACCCTTTCAGCAGTAATAATGATTTTCTTTTCTTGTGTGTCTTCATTGGCATGTTTCCATTCAGCAGTCAGGTCGAGACCCTGCCGCCTTATTGAAGGTTGATAATGACCACAACCACCATGGCCTGACCCCTTTTTACCTTCTTCACCTTCCTTGCCAATGTCCATATCTTCACCTCCCTCACATATATTTTTACCTTTGCATAAGTCATATACATATGTCAATCTTTTACGGGGCTGGCCTTTTGATTTCATTATAACTTCTTTGATCTTTGGATTAGTCTACAAATTAAAATATATAACATTTTATTTTAGTTCAAGACACCTTTTCATTGATAATGAACTTTTATTACAAGTTTCTCTTAAGTAATACTTATTAATTTTGGCTATGTCCTGAATATTTTATATGTATTGTCTACATTTAAAGGCAACAGTGATAGCCACAAATAAATTTTTAGGGGTTCCTAACAGGATAATAATATTGTTGTACTATAGAATGGCTCAATTGCAGACTCAAAGTCACAAATAATATTCATTAAATGACACTTTTGAATAAGCAAAAAAGAAATTATTTTTAATGAATCTACCATTAGTTCAGATGGTTGTGATCTACCGAAGAAATTGACAAAAAACTGTGAAGTTACTCTTATAAAATAAAATCTAGTCAAGCCCTAGATAACAAAATATAAATATACATTTAATTACTACTACTACTGCATTCTCCACTAGTAGATTCAGTACCAAAACCAAAGCATTGGAACCATGCATTTTGGTAAAAGTCAGAACCTCATTCATACTTGTCAGGATGCACCGTGTTTCATGGCTGTTAAGTTAGGTCTCAAAAGATGTACTCCAAGACTAAGCATCCTCATATATTGTTTTTCAAATGTATGTATTGGAAAAAATTGGATTTAAAGATACAAATCATCAGTTGGAACTTTGACAGAGTACCAGAAACAATAAGATTTTACTTAACTATCTCCATCGTATAGGTCATGTGCAGTGGCATTCAGAGATCATTAATAGGGTATGAAAAGTGCAACTAATCCCATAAACAATTAATAATTTATATTTCTATCAAATTGCTAGATGCACAGGGTTTGCACTGCTTATTTGCACACCACTAGTCATGTGAATAAGAAGTCCATTAAACAAGTAATAACCATGCCATGAAATCATTATTTCAGCATTTGGATGTCCACTACTGGACAATGACCTCCTCCAATGCTTTTCATCTGTACCGATTTGAGGTGACTCGCATCTGGCAATTACCAGTGACCTTAATGAAGTAGAGAACCTTTATGTCCCAACAGCCAACACTTATCCACACATATGGCCATTAAAACATATACAAATAATTTACTATAAAATGCCATAAAAATCTGGAGATATTTCATGGATTTGATTCTATTTAATTAGTTTTGGAATTTCTATTCTATCATTTAAAGGTAAACATTGAATAAGGTAGGTATACTCCATGTGACTGTCACTCTCACAAAAAACTTATGTATGTGAATTCCATGTAGAAATCTGACTCATACTCACTTCAGCCAAAAGTAACAAAACCTATCCATTAATGTCCAGACAAGTCACCATATAAAAGCTCTAAGTAGAGAAAGCATGATGCATGTTTCATGGAAATCCATTAGTTAAATGTACTTACAGGGCTAACCAGAAGTTTTGAGCAGTAAAAACAAACACATCTTAATATTTTGATTGTTTTTGTTATGAAACCAATGTGAAAAACAGGTTTTGCCAAATCTATGTGTCCAAAGTGTCCAGGACACTCGGTCATATTTCCTGCACAAGTCTGACATCGGGAACTCCTATCAATCACCCCTTGTCTTGGATCCATGAGTCCTCCAAATTTAGGTCTTCCTCCTTCCATGGTTTCGGGAAAGCGAATGCCCCCCTCAGTAACTGACATACGTCGCTGAAAACCAATTTTATAGTAAATAACATGGGAGTCGTCATAGTAAAGTCGTCGTCGTAGTAAAGTCAGTAATAGTAATATAAATAAGTAGAAAGATTTATTTAGCTATTCAGGCCTTATCTTTCCTTGAGGAAGTCGCAACTGAACATATTGCGTGACACTTTCCACGCGAAAGGAGACTCCTAAGAATACATGCCATGTAACATTTAGTTTCGTTTATTTTGTAAATCATGTTAGGCCTCTAATAAATAAACAACTTACGATTTCATCTGGCGATAATATACCAAACTGCACTCTTTTTACTTGGCACACAGGGGCCTTAGAATCATTCGTGGTAGCCATTTTGTGGCTACCTCGCGTCAATCAAATGCTCGGATGATGTTTATATAGGTTTCCTAGTCTCTGGTTATTGTGTTGGTGTTGCCACTTGTTATTTGCCACCTAATGTCATTTTTTATACTGGGACCACACAAGAGCTTAACGTCTATAACATTCTAATGCCCATCAACGCTATAACTATAGTCTGTTCACGAATGAAGTCCCGTAGACGTTGCGCCACTGTCGCCAGACGGAATGATACCAGTACTTAGAAAAGTATTGACCTACTTTAAATTTAAGGATAATTACAAAAAGTATTTAAAATGTTTGAATAAGATAAGTTTAATTTTGTACATTAGAGAAACAAATAAATTTTAGTATGTTGTTAATTTATTTTTATCCTTTAACCGGCGCAGTTGCATATATTCAACAGAATAGATTTTATATATTGTCTGATGTAATTATGTGTCTGGAATCACGGCAGTAAATAGGTTATGGATTAAAATGTTACCTACCTAATTTTCATACATTGTGTTTCTGTTAGGTTGATGTATCATTGAATATTGGTATTTAAATATTTTACTTTTACTCAGGTTGCTCCGGCAAAAGCTAAAAATCAATGATTCACTCTTTGAGTGTAAGTCATACGAGATATTGCTTTGTGCACTTCTGCAAAATGTATGTGTGGTTTGCAGTTTAATCATAACATATTAATAATGTTTGTGTTTAACAATGATGTTGTGTATTGGTATCTAACTTTTTATGTATTTACTAAGCATGTATGTCTTTAAGTGCCATTAGACGATACATCTGCCTATACTTATAGTACGACTCTTCTAACTTGCCCATAAATTACTTAATGTGGTTGTTTCTTTGCATAAATGGAACCCATTAAAGATTTATTTGATCGGATGCCACTTCTTACTTTTGTGTTACTTGTATCTTTTATCCGGCCATTAGCAATTAATTTACGAAAATAATAGTAATTTTATTTAATATAGATAGCTAAATACGATAATGTCTTAATTATTGATAAATGTTGTCTCTTATAATAAAGTTCAAAAGTATAAATCCAATCAATACGGCAAAACATATTTATATGGCAACTCTAAAAAGTACTTATTACGGCGGCGATTATCTTGTAAAAATGGTTGGTTTGATACCTTATTAATAAATCATATTATGATATTATGAATATTTTACTGAAATCATAAAATAAATGTATTGGCTATTTAGAATAAAAGCAACTATATAAATTAATAAAATTACTAATTTAAAATGTTATGTTTCCTCTCTCCTAGTCCTCATATTGCGTGCCCAACAGGGCCATAACACTGTTTCACTTTTATGTAACATCTTATGTACATTATGGTTTGGCAATAAATGATGAGTTATTCCTAATAACTTTGGTTCTTAGGTAATTTTATAATACGAGTTTGAAACTTGAGGTTTAAGGGATTGAAGAGAACGCCAAAATACTAGTTACATACAGGTTACAATGGTGGTATAGGGCATTTATAAATAAATTATGAAAAAACAAAAGGTTTTCCAATCATTATGTTTTCCAGGACTTTGTCTTTGCCTGAACGCATAAAAGTAAGGGAACCTAGGTGAAGTAAATTTTTAGTTTATCTGGCTATACTAAAACACAGTGTATTCATAATAATTTTTCTATTTTATTGCAAATTCAATGTTAATAAATATACTTTGGCAGAAACAAAAATCTAGCTTTCACAAGTACATTATGCAACATGCTGGGTGATGTTGAATTTCGATTATAAATGCGGTTTGAGGTTTTTCATGTTATACTTTACTACTGGAAGCAATATTTGTATTTAATTCTAGAAAATCTTTTAGTAGTGTGGTACGTCTCTTTTCTGCAATATCCATTTGGTTTTCTAAATCACCTCTGTCAGTTGTTTCTGCTCTCTCCACCTTCCATGAGAGATTCTCAATTTCTGCTTCTAATTGAGCCTGGAAAAACAATTATGATAGTACAACCACAACTATATTTGACAACCCATTCATTTCAGATTGAGACATAGGCTACTACACCACGGGGTCTAGGTTAGATCCTTGGACACTATAAAACTATATATTTTTGTACATGAACATGTCTGTTTGTAATGGTCTGAGTGTTTCTATGTGTTAAATGTATTTACAAAAAAAAGTATATAAATATGTTTATCATTTGTTTAGTAGGTACTCATATAATATGCTTAGTTTAAGTCTTATGCTATTTTTAATAATCATTTTTTTTGTCTACTGGTTATTGTTATATCCCTAAAACCCTTCTCCCCAGCATAAATGTCACAATAAATATAACACAAGATAAAGTATATTCAGCAATGTAAAGTCACAAATTGGAAGACACTCCTGTTCAAGTCAAGGTAAATAAAAATTATATATTTATGACAACAAACCTGTTGATATTCAATAATTCTTTCCTTGGGCCCACTTCCATATAATATGCGTATGGATAAGTATACTGAAGTGTATATCGACATCTTTTTAAAAGTCTTGCAGCATCCCAGAGATATTGCCAATCAATCCAAGTTCCCTCTCCTGCCATCACCTAAACATAAGATATATTACTAAAATTGCGAAATTTATATATATTTTTCAATCAAGAAATTAAATTATTATTCAGTACCTTTTGATTAATGCGACTTTTTTGCGTTGCTAGTGTTTGCTCTTCCAACTTTAAAGATCGTGCGTGATTTTCCCATCTTTCATAGTAATGTAAATACTTTTTAAGGGCTTCCCTTGCCTGTTAAAAAAAATATTATAATACATTAACAATTGTAATGCAATGTACTCGCAATAAATAGGTACAAGAAAACTTACTTGGGCATGTTGACTATCGTTTGCTAAATTCGGATCCTCTTTATACCGACTACACTCGTAATATTCAGAGCCATGAGCTTTCCAATCACCTAAGCAAACCCAACAAAAATCATGTCTGCAGGCACCACATTGCATATGATTACAGCCACCATTTTTCTCTATGCATATCTGACATTTGGGACAGTCCTTAAAAAAAACAATGTTTAATCTCAATTTTTCATCTTGTAAACGCTAATATTTTGATCACAATAGAAAGTCTATTGCATTGGTTTCATTTATCTATCTGCAACTTAAACCAACATAGTGGAAAATCTATTGTCACTGCAGTAGTTAAAAGGAGTTAAGCTAGTATTACAAACCTTAGTATGTGCGCTGATGTAATTAGCAGTCTCAGAATCATCAGCACATTTTGTTAACCAACGTCTTATGGTTGCACAATCAGTGGGCGCATGATGAGGTGCCCCACATGAAAAACATGTAAGTAGTTCACAGCCACGACATTCCACACGGCGAGCACCTTCACGCACCCAAGCGCGAAATATCCACTGCAGATAAAAAAAAATGTATATCACTTTATGCATTAAATTTTTCCAAATATTATTGCGATTTCATAGAAATTTGGTTTCCAGATTTAAAGCTTTACAATACCTAAAGGTACTTTAAAGCATTTAATAGGATTAATGAAATTCAATCTACCAGTAATAGCTACTAGCAGGCTATCAACAGGCTTTACACACTTCAGGCAAACTAGGGAGCATTCAACTATAATGTAACGCAATATGAATAACACGTCACTGAAAGGGTACAAAAGCGAACACACTACAGACATTCTGACATGTGAAATTTGAATGAAAATTCTACCCAACTGATGGAGATCTGATAAAACTTGATGTTGCATTACTAGATAGGATATTTCTCGGAGTATTATTTTTTAATGACAAATTAGGTAATTTAAATCATCTGGATCAACAATCAATTTTATTTGTTTTACAGGAAATGCCTACAATACATGTATGCTTACTTTTGTCCTGTTAAAAAATGGTGTGTTACATAGGTGGAGGGGGTTTTTCAATCTTCCAAAACTATGTAACTTAATATGTGAATGCTCTACTATCATATTACTGATTCAGCAGTAATTGAAAGAAGGAAAAAAATAACAAATATTCAATTTAATGTAAATCATTTTATTGAATATTTGTTGGTTACTCTTAGAGCGTGGGCATGTGACGACCCCATTGCACCAATGCAGTCAATCACCACAGGACTGTGGCGTATTTTGATATGTAGTGACACCAGGGACCGGAAAGCCCCTACGGACCGTATCCGGCCTCGTGGAGTGGCTATCTCAGATGATTTCTGACTTAATTGGCTGTTCAGAGTGGGGTTGCAAGATCTACATCTCCGAGGAGTGAACATAAAGATGCATAAGTCCCGAGTTGGTGCAGTTGACTGGCTAGGAAGCAGTGTAGCTCTTTGGATACCCTAAGTTCTTCACTCTACATATGTGCACTGCCACTTCAACTTGCAAACCCTACTGGATATGTACTTTCGTTAGTTGTCAGTTCTCCTACAAATGTTCTTGTTTTGGATTTTTATTACAGGGAACACCTAACATAGTCCTTCCCAATTCATGTTGTGCATCCCTTGTTCCTTAGTAAGGATAAGAGACCATGCTCCATTTCTGCAAGTTACTACAACTGGTCACAAATAATAGTGACAGACCTTGGGACACTAAGGCCTTGAATGGAAAGATCTATAACTTAAGGTAGCATACTCAGGATCCCCAAGAAGGGATTCCCTAGTTTGGGGTCCACTGTCTAATGAATGCATATTCTGGGTTTATGTTTACTGTGTTCTGTAATTTATTTATAACTGTATTTATATATAATAGACAACTGTCAAAAATGAAAAAGATGTAACCAAAGATGAAAAATTTAGTGAGAAAAAAGAATCCTGGAAGAAAGAAAAATTCTAATGACAGACAAATTTAAAACTGAAGAAAATCCTCACATAATATCTAGACTGAGCAAAAAAATGCAAGAAATTATAAAAAAAGATAGGAAATTAAGAAGAATGAAAAAAATGTTGAAAGAAATCGAAAAATCAGGTGAAACAAAAAAGCTTACAAAGAACTTAAGAATATAGAATGGAATGGATACCAAAATTAAAAAAAAAGAACTAGAACCAAACAAGTGACAAATCATAGAAGAATCCAAAGTCTTGCTACAGACTACTATAGAACTCTTTACTTGAATAATGACATCAACCAAGACAAGGACGGCAATAATGATCATTATGGGGACAATAAAATGTCACCAATACTCTTGTAAGAAGTAGAGAAAGCCATCATGTTGCAGAAGCTGGAAAAATCTCTAGGACCTGACAACATACCTAATGAGCTAATTAGAGGCACTGTAGAAGAAATAAGCCCAATCCAAAACAAATTATTCAATAAAATTGTAACAACGGGAATCATTCCAAAACAATGGAATGAATCAGAAATTATTCTGCTCCATTGTTTTAAGTTAACTGTTAATTTGTGTTTACCTCTTTGATTGGGGAATCACTTAGTCAAAAGTACTTTAACCAGCTTTGTAGGGCAAAATCACTTTTTAAAATAAATAAACTGTTATTTTAATTAAAAGTATTATTGACTACAGTATACAGTCAAATGCACTTTGGACTCATTTGAGAGTCAATTGTACTTCTGACTGGTTATAAGTTTTCACTGCAATACTTGCATGATCTTCCTTTTCATCTCTACCTTTGGCCAGTAATTAATACTGCTGATGTGATGATGATGCTTATACTACACAAGATGTCAAGGCCTTTAACCTATCATATTACTCAAATTACAGCTAGCTGACAAGTTATTTTAGATGTATTAGGTCCATATGAATACTGCACTTAATTACCTGACAATTAGGTCCTGGACAAAATCTCAATTGGGGATGTGATTTCACATGATCCTTAAACATAAACTGCTGATAACGTTCCCGCAAAGAAGTTTTGGAACATGTGATAATATAAAATCCTCAGGTGCTCTAACTTCACACTCTTGTGCCATACACTGTATTGTATTAGAGACACCTGTAAAAAAAAAAACAGTATTTTAAAAAAATCTCCCTATTGGGCTCACAAAGATACAAATCTTTTTTATGACTATTAAAAACATTAGACATACCTTGCATTATTTGTACTTCAAAGTGCATACCCCAACAATCATTGCAAAAGTAATGACCACAAGCCAAAGCACTATATTTATGAAGAGGTGGAGTGTTCGCGCAAACAGCACATGCAGTGCGACTTGTCCCTGCTTGTAATACCGACGGTACACGGGGCTTTACTCGACTATAAATCAAAACTTCGTTCGCATTTTCCTTATATTTATTTATTATGTCTTGAGCATTCCATTCATATGCGTGTAACATAACCTGTAAGCAGTTTTTATTTAAGAATTCCAAACTTACACCAACGAAGAGTAACATATCATTGAACTCTAACAAACCTTGGCAAGTGAAGGCGTAACTTGAAGGCTATCACTAAGCAATTCAATCGATTCATTTAGCAGTTTCTCAACTTCTTCAACCTTAAGACATGAATATAAAAAATACTCCGGGTCTGATTTACTACGATCTACTGTTTCCATATCACAATCATCTTGTCCACCATAGTAATCGTAGTCATCGCCGTCGTTGTCTGAATATTCCATATCAGATTCAGCAGACATTTTGTTTGGTTATATGAAATGTTTCAATACTTTAAAATTATACACTAAAACACGAACAACACCGTTGATATTAAGTACGTTAAGTCTTATTTAAAGCAAAGTTTTATAATGTACATAAGGTATTACTTGTTTTGTAAATATAAAAAAGGTATTGTATGTTGTGAAGCAATCTATTTACCAAATAACTACTAAATCAACCAAAGTCAAACCACTTGCGCTACTATTAAAAAAAATTTTCTACTATATTGTCTTTTAAGCTTATTTAAAGGAAACAGTGTCAAACAAACATGTGATGCATATATTTTCAAAGCTGAAAATTTATGTCATCGCGAATGAAGTATTTAATTATAAATGCGTCTCCTCAAACAAATATTTTATTACAAGTTCTATCTGTTGGTAGTTAATTTAAAAGCGCGCAGTGTCGTTAGTGTCAATGTCATTATATTCTGATTTCTTTCTGTCATTAGTGTCATTGAAAGGTCACCTTGGTTAAGTCAAGGATAAATTCAAATTTTTAAGATTTAAAAATTCTTTCGGTGCGTATTTCAATAATAAATGATTAATTTCGAAAATGTTTGACAAAGTGTTTATAAATCTGATAAAGGAGTTAAGCCGCAAAACGTAAATACATTTTTAATCAGTGTAAAACTAATTTTAGGTGTTGGAGTATTTATCACTCCCATGATGGATGTTACCAGCACCCAGAGGTTTATTGAGCGGGGCTCACATAAAGGAAAAGGTTTGGCAGTATTTACTAGTGGAGGTGACTCCCAAGGTATGAATGCTGCCGTACGATCCGTTGTGCGTATGGGCATCTATTTGGGATGTAAAGTTTACTTTATACGTGAAGGCTATCAAGGTATGGTAGACGGTGGTGATAACATCGAAGAAGCCAACTGGTCCTCTGTCAGTTCTATCATTCACAAAGGCGGTACCATCATTGGATCAGCCCGTTGCATGGATTTCATGTAAGTGTTGTGTTATTGTTTTTTAATTATTATTGTTATTGTCAAGTAATGTTTAAATTTAAGTATATGTTTAATGAGGATTTTTCCCATGTTAGGTATTGCACAAGTTTTACATGAGTTACAGCAGTAATTATTGCTAGGATCTCACACTAATTTTAACATTTCAATGTTGTTATTGTAAAATTAATGAAAATAAGAAGTTTTTCACATAGTAGAATTTATGTTACATTAGAAAATCATAGTGTACAAGGTCAAATTAACAGCAAGTAGTTTGACCTTGAAAAAACTAAGTGTTACCTTAGTTTTTTCAAGGTCAAAATAAAATTACATAGATAACTACATATTTTTGTTTTTAATAAAGGTATATTTGCTCTTTAGTGTCTGGGTGTACAAAAGGGGGTCCCATAAATAAATAAAATAATACTTATTTTTTTTGACAAATCATCAAAAACATATCTTTCAAAAAAAACATTGACTTATTTCAAAATTAAAAAAAAAAAAGATGTTTGGCACTTAGCCTAATTTCCGAGCGCATTTTGTATGGAGCTGGGACTTGAATGTTAAAATATGTGATAATTTCAAATTATTATACCATGAAATGTAGATATAACTGATAATGAAGTAGCGGGTTAAAGAGAGCGTTAGGCCAAAGTAACTATTCCAAGCAGACGAAGTCGCACGCAAAAGCTAGTGTAACATGAATTCCCTAATTTTACAATAAGAACATATTTAAATGTTAAAAGTAGTGTGAGATTGTAGCAATAACTACTGCTGTAACTCATGTAAAACTTGTGCAATACCTAACATGGGAAAAATTGCCTCACAATAATTTTCTATCGTGTCTGAATACCGGGTGTTCAATTGGTTAGCAAATATTAAACATTCCCATAAAGTTCCTGAAACTAAATAAAAACTATTTACTTATATTAAGATAAGTATATAGTTTATATATATGATTGTCTTTATTTTTAGTAAAAGAGAGGGTCGCTTGAAAGCAGCTTACAATCTTGTAACCCGTGGCATCACAAACTTAGTTGTGATTGGTGGTGATGGGTCTCTTACTGGAGCAAACTTGTTTCGTCAAGAATGGGCCAGCCTGCTAGATGAGTTGCTGGAAAACAACAAAATAACCAAGGACCAAAGAGAAAAGTACAAGCATTTACACATTGCTGGAATGGTAATTATTAAATATTCCACATTTTCATATATTTTATGATTTTGCCTCTGGTGATTTATATGCAAACACTGATGTACTCAAACTACGTTTTTGCGACCACCAAGAACTAGTGGTTATTATGTATACCAATAGAACTAATAAGAATATTACAACTGTGGTATTAATAAGTTCCTACTAGTAGTAGTAGTAGTAGTAGGTAGGTGCAAGTCTAGTATTGAGTGATTTCTGATCATAACTGATATGCTAAACAAACTAGATGATGATGAGAAAAGATGTATGTTTAGTCTCTTTGCTAGCGACAGTGCTTTCTTCGCAGCCTCTATGATTCCATTGAGGGTGGCCCAAAAGATACAGAAAATCCTGGATGTTTTCCCCGAGTGGCTGGACAAGTGGAAAATGGCAATGTGCGGACTGTGTGACGACTGCCATAATAACTCGGTGAGACACACTTACGTTCAAAGGAGAACCCATCCAGTATATACCACTGTAACATACCAGGGTTGCAAGATAGACCGAGCCCTTAAGATGCCATCAATAAAATACAAAACAAAACCTGTCACTTTGTACCATAACGGGGGTGGGGCGGGACGTCAGAAATAATGTTATTGCACGCGACCTGCAAATATGAACGGAATCACAAGTCCGAAAAATTTATGACCACACAATGGCCCACATGACCATCTGCAAGGTATAGCGCCGCTATCCAACGACCCCAGACCAGGAAGGCTCTCCCAAGGAGGGAGTCTTCTGAGAGAACCCATGGAGATCCCCGAAGCGCCGATTACTCCCAAATCGATACTACGTATAGTCACGCGTACACCGTACATAGTTTTTTTTTAATGGTATAAGTGTACATGACGGTCTGGACGCTCACCTGATGCTAAGTGATACGCCAGACCATGACAGAGCGGCATTAAAGGAGACCAACAACTGATAGACAGTTATGTAAACTTCTCCATCAATTCTGCCGCACTGCGCCTGTCACCCGAGACAACAGATGTTAGGTCTGTTATACCCGGTAATTTCAATAGCTACAGTGCCCTCATCCCGAAACACAAAAGTGCATAACACTCCTGTTTCACGGGATGATATCTGGCACTGCGGTGGTACCTACCTAGACGAGTCAGTATCGAGTCTACCACCTAGTGGACTATTCCCATACTCTCCCTGTACCTGATTACGCAACCGTTCACTCATTCACTGAGCCTCCCTCCCTGGGGTCTCACCCGGTGGACTTGACCTCGCCGAGGGCGCCCATGCGTTTCACGAGGAGAAAATAGCTTACCCATCCCATTAGGGTTCGACTTATGAGAAGACGCCCGGGCCATAAGCCGTGAGTTGATGTCCGTTATCCCGCCATTTTGGATGAAACTAGAAAGAGAAAAGGATGGTATTCGTTAACAACCTATCAATCTGTAATAAGCCCTAGGGTTCCGTAGCCAAATAGCAAAAAACGGAACCCTTATGGATTCGTCAAGTCTGTCTATCTGTCCGTCCGTCCGTCCGTCCGTCCGAATAACACAACCCCTTTTTTCTCCGAAACTATAAGCACTACACTATTCAAACTTTGTACGTATATGTATTCTGTGAACCGCTATTAGGTTTTAAATAGAAACTTGAAAAAAAATAATATATTTTGGGGTTCCCCATACATTGAACTGAAACTCAACATTTTTTTTTGAACTTACCCCCACTTGTGGGGTATCAATGTGTAGAACTTTAAAAATGGTATTGAGGTTTCTAATATTTTTTTATAAATTGAATACTTAACGCGAGAGACACTTCCAAAGTGAAAAAATTGTGTCTCCCCCCCCTCTAATTTCTAACCTATGGGGTTGATAAAATTAAAAAAATATATATGATGTACATTACCATAAAATCTAACAATGAAACTTAGTTTGAACGATTTCTGATGTGTAGTGTTTTTATACGTCATAATCGGTGAACCACTATTTTTCATATTAAAGCTGTACTAGGTGCCTAAGTAAATAAAAATAATTTATTTTATGTAACTTGCTGCTGCGGAACTCTCCACGGGCGATTCCGACTCGCGCTTGGCCAATTTTTTGTACCTATAGTAGTAGTTTGTGGTAATTAACTACTAAAGAAAATATTATACTTTAGGATATCTGTTGTTGACATGTTGTTATTCTAATTGTAGATATCTGACTCCAATTTGAGGTAGTTTTCTTGCTTAGGTGTTTCCAATGAAAGTCACGGTGAGTGTAGAATAACAGTATAGAAGTATATCAGAAATATATCAGAATAATATTGAAGTTTTATCAGACGCGCTATTTAGTGGTCCGTGGCTGCGGAGCGGCAAGCGATGACTGATGTACTGCAGCTACAATACAAACGAAAAATGCTTATATGTGTTAGTGAGGGAGCCATTAAAGTGAGTTAGAAAGCTGCCACAGTCGAGATTCCCGATAAATGTATAAGCCAGGCGACGGACGATATGTTTCTTTTTCAGATTAGAGATCATGATTAAATGTTATCCTTATTTTGTCGTAGGTTGGCTCCATCGACAATGATTTCTGCGGTACCGACATGACAATTGGTACAGACTCCGCTTTGCATCGTATCATCGAAGCTATTGATGCCATTGTAAGCACTGCATACTCCCATCAGAGAACATTCATTATGGAAGTTATGGGTAGACATTGTGGGTAAGTTCAAATCCGAATGAGAACTGTTAATATCTTATTTCAGGAACAAAAATTCTTAAGTTTAGAGTTTAAATTATTGTTTTCATAAATGTCACTTAACTAAACCTTTGAGGCGCTAGTTTTACTAATGTTGTAAAATATAATTTCTATATAATTAAAATGAAAATTCCTTGGTTCAGATACCTGGCTATTGTAACGGCATTGTCATCCGAAGCAGACTTTGTTTTTATCCCTGAATCGCCACCTTCTCTTGACTGGAAGGAGAAACTTTGTGATAAATTAGAACAGGCAAGCACACATACTATGCACTTTGCCCCTATGTTATGTTTTGATGCTGACATTGCCTGGCACGGATCTATTCTCCTAACTTAAATATCCTTTAGTTTTCTTGCAGTTTACACCGCACTATGTACGGATGCTACTTATAGTTTTATTTGCGAGGACCCAGCGCCCCTCAATTGGGAAAAAAAGATGTGTGCAAAAATAGAAGAGGCAAGAAAAAAATTTTTAGTTACATATGGGAGCAGGATCACTTATATCTTCATTTCATCTTCTGAATCGGAATTTTCATTGATAATGCACTCTGTGCTACGCCTTAAAATTGTCCATGTCAAAATGTTTTGTATCTGTAGTGTAATGGGCATTTCTATCAACTTTGATGTAGAACTAACACAATGTTGACAATTGAAATATAGGGACTACCTATATTTATTTAGTTTAATGTTGTAAAAGTAAAATTTATCTTTATTTAATTACAATAATTATATTATAAGTATTATAATATATCACATAATATCATAAAGGTAATTTTTTGTCTACATTTACGTTAGTGGATTGGTATGATTAATTTAAATGTAATTAGTTCTTATTACTACTATTTACACATGGAGTGGCGTTCCGCTTTACATAAAAGTAGGATCCTCTTTTTATTTCACTAAATTGTAGTTAGTAGTTATAAACAGTTAGGCATAACAGTTATACCTATTGATCATAGGTAAAAAAAGAGTTTACTACAGAAGTAATTTACCTACTCATGAAGCAATATTATGGATATGATATAGCCTAGATTGACATTTGTAAGTATGTCATTGTGAACAATGGAATATTTTTTCATCTGTAAGTTATTTTCGTCTTTGAGTAGGACATACCTAAGTACTTTGTTTCCTATTCATTTTATACTTTAAATTTATGTTGGTTCTACATCTATTTGTCCGTGATGCTCTTTCATATCCTCATGAAATTCGGCTTACCATGCATGATCCATTATCAGCGGGCTGCTTGTTGCAGTTATCTGGCATTAGTAGCCGCTCTGGCGAGCGAAGCGGACCAAGTATTCATCCCTGAGGACCCTGTTCCCAATAATTGGGTTGAAAAGCTTTGCAAACGTTTGCAACAGGTACGCAGGCTTAATTGAGTGGCACTGTTAACTAAACACACAATCTGGTAACATATTGGAGACATTAACTCAATAACTAGCTGGGCATTGGCTTGGGTGATATCACTCCATAAACGCTATAATTGTTCAATTATATTAAATCTGCTGAACGCTAATGCAATGATACATACGGGTAAAATTGAATCGCATTTTGCTGTATTTAAGTTTATTGGAAACCATACGTAACTGATTATTTTATTGTGTGTTTTAGACTATTAATTCCAGCTTAGTAGTTATATTTTTACTATTTTAGTCTGATGACTAAAATAGTAAAAATATACTACTATAGTCGGATCGTATTACATAACTATGATTAGTTATGTAATACGATCCGAAGGATTCTTTTTATTATATCTTCTTTCATCCTATGCTTGGGTTTTTCATGGTTTTATTTTATTGTGTTTTTATAATCTGAGTTATAACTTGTGATAAATTTTATATATAAATCTAATACCCATTAATTATATTTTTATATTATAATAATTATGATTTTTATGTAACTATAATTAGGGTATTAAATTTATAATTTGTGATGATAAATCACAAACTACTGGTTGGGTATTAAATTTATAATTTGTGATTTATCATCACAAATTATAAATTTAATACCCAACCAGTAGCGAAAAAGTAAACTAAAACCCTACCTACTAAACCTACTAATGGATTGATGCATTTTTAGGAGTTAACTTGTTATGACTAATTTTAAAAGGAATAAGATTGTATAGTATCTAATTAGGTACTGTAAAACAGTCCGTATAAGTTTAGGTTTGTTTATATTATTTATCGCTTCTTGTATTTCATTGGTACTTAAAAAAGAAAAGGCTAAAATTGTAATAGTAATTTACCGTTCCTACTAACAGGAAAGGAAGTCTGGCCAGCGCTTGAATATTATCATCGTGGCGGAGGGCGCAATAGACCGCGAAGGTAAGCCCATCACCGCCGAACTGGTGAAAAAGGTGGTGGTGGACAATCTGCAGCAGGACACGCGCATCACAGTGCTGGGTCATGTACAGCGCGGGGGTCGCCCTCCGCCTTCGACAGGATCTTGGTAAGAAAACGTGTGTGTCTTAGTACTTTGTTACTCTCTTTTTCAATATTAACCATATTAAGGCTAGGTAATTTCTAGTTGCTCGCTTTTA
>PQWD01002862.1:0-103756 GCA_019425675.1 Leucinodes orbonalis
CTGTCCATAACAGATGCGGCATGAGAAAGATTGACTGTAGCCAGTAATTAGTTTCTGTGAACACTACTGAGCCCGTCACCGAAGACAACAGATGATTGGTCATTTATACCCAGTTATTTCACAAGTTACAGTGCTCCCTTCACAAAAGTACTCTGTTATATAAGATAAAAAACACAGTTTCAAAGGAGAAAGAAATCAAATTACCGTGAGTAGGCATCACGGGAGTGCAACCCATCAAACAGAATGCAGGCGTCATCTGTTCGCGGCGCAATTTGTGTTATAGTCTGTGGGCGGCTTTACGATGACATTCGGCGCTCTCCATTCAATATTACATTTTCCATCGCAGCAGCGTGCGACGGAACGTTTGATTTTATTCTCGTCGATTTTGCACAATCGTGACTTGGATGCCAAATGAAGATTTGTCGAGTAACTTTCACCTTTTATTTTCTGTTATGGTGGGCAATCTTGTGGCGTGAACAAACTGAATCATATCATTTTGGATCGAAATTCTGGCTATATAGAGTAGCCAGAATTTCGGTCCGTTGACGAAATCTTATCCAAAAAAGTAATTATAATTATTAGTTTTATAGTTATTGTGTTTTTTCTTTCAATATGACACAGTTGCAAAGGCATGTTATTTGTACCGTGCATAAGGTAATACCGTGATCTGGGGGAAGATAGTATAGCACTAGATTTTAAAAGTCATTTATAAACGCCGAGACCAAAAATGTGTCGTTGACGTGGGACTTATTACAAAATTAAAAATAATACGATTTTCTACACACACTCTCAATAGTTTTCTATTAGGGTGACAGTTTCTACTATACATTTTAATCTTCTATGTCATAATACTAAAGTTGAAAGTTCAACGCTGAAAAGACGTCCTTTTCTCCAATGTATGATCTTAAATGGGTTAACTAAATTTGAGCTGGTGTTAGTCAGGTCAGGTGTTAGTACAGTAACTATTGAGAAATTTACTAAGCTTGTAAGATTTTTATTTATTGTTTATGCACACATACAAAATAGTCAAAACAATATATAGTGAGAAAAAAAGTACAAAGGTACTGCTTACTCCGAATGGATTTTTTTCCAGCAGTCCTAACCAGGAAAAAAACATTCTGGGACAGGCAGATAAAGTGCACAATCACACAAAATAAACTATTACATAAAATACATATTGAACTAAGTTTTTTTGATTCGTAACAACTAATAGGGTACAAGGTACTACACTTTTCACACAAATTTTATAAGTTGGGTGTTTGTTTCCGAACTCGATTACATTTTGATAATATTTGGTTTGCTTATGTGGATACCCACAAAGTTCTGATGCAGATATAATAAATGTTGATTCAGTGCTCCTAGCGAGATGTGACGACATAGTTCCCAAACACATTAACGCAATATCCAATTACCTTATGTAAATTAATTTACTTTCTGTGCGTCAGGGAAATTAATGACATAAAAAGCGTATTGAATTAAACGGCGTCCTTGTTGGGCAAATGAGTTGATAATAAAACGATAATAAACAAGCGCTGTAACAAACTATAACAGATCGGTAATTGCTTCCACGATGCCTCCTTGCGTTATTACGCCTTTTACGACGCCGTATGGGGTGAATAAAACATTTTTACGAGCGGCCATGGATGCTATAATACTGTGTACCTCGATATATCGCGCTCAGGTAATAAAGTATAAAACTGTTTATACGCCGCCGCACTAATTGCACACACAGTAACATCATCCAGCGTGCGTTAGTCATTTCAAGGCGGGTATCATCGCCTACCCTTTTCATACAGTACTTCAGTGCTCTTGTTATGGTTTCTAAGGCTCTACGTTACTCAGCTATGGAAAATTGGGATTATACTGTTTTGGATTGATACTGTGATTCAGTTCAGCGATATAACAAACTTAAATCAATTATTCCAACCTATTTTAAGGTAAGAGCCCTTAAATCTGTGTTCCGACTCAACAATTTACATCAAATAAGCTATGGTTAAAGATAAGTAATAGTAGACAATATGTATTCTTTGAAAACATTATGTTTTTTGGTAAGTATATATCCCGGCCCCTCCGCTTTTCTTGTCCAGATTGAACCAGATCCATCCACCATCGGGTTTCAGATCTGCAGTCTTGATGGTCTGTTCTATAGGCCATGGATCGTGTGGCGTGTGGTATCTAAAATAAACAATGGTTCATAAAATCATTGATAAGTATATGTTAACACATATTTCAACTTTCAAGAAACTTTGTTTAGTTAGTTACACATTTACTGTATAAAGACAAGCCACGGCTCTTATACCTATACATAAACGAGTGCAACTCTCAGTAAAACAATTTTGATAGTAATGCGCTCCGGGTCCCGTCTCGCTACTCAAAGTTCTTTTATCAGAGTTGGATAATTCAATACATAGAAGTCGGAACTGGATACGTCCCTGGGCACGGCACATATCCCGGGTCACTCAAATAGATTGCGTCATACCGTAATGCTGTCCCACTGCGTCGCGCAATTATACGCACAACATGAATAAACTATTAACCCTCCACACATCCAGTCCGTTTCATCTAATCCCAGTTTTCTTTGTCATTCATAGTGCGTGTGCGATGTAACATTTGCTGAATGTGGATACAATATACATTTTTTTATTTTTCACTCTGGGGACACTTTTTCGACCCTCGTCCGAGCGGCCTCTTTGAAAAGTGGACATCGGAACGCAGGGGAAGGAGCCCCCGAGGACTTCGGACAGAGAATGCCTTGTAAACATTGCGACTACATTCAATTTCCGTCATTTTTCAAACTGATAAATAATTCTGTCATCGGTAGCTCGGACAGGGGTCGCTATGAAGTGATTGTCGACGGAAGGACGCCGTAAAAAATAGCGGCCGATGAGACTGGCCTCGCTCCTCGCATGTGTGCGATAAATTTCTTTTTTATTATCGGATATCGAGGGACTTGGGAATCGAATAAAGCGCTCATATTTAATTCATAAGATACCGGCCATATAGCAGTACGCTGGACTATTTTATTTAAGATGTTGAAAGATTACGGACTCTGGGCCCATACAAAGTTTCGGGCATGCAATGTACTTACTGACTTTATAAAGTATTACCTACCCCGAATAATCCGGTAATGTTTTACTTTTTTCTTTTTGCATTGAAATCTAAGATGCCTTCTTAACTTAAAATATATATATA
Organism: Leucinodes orbonalis; assembly: GCA_019425675.1. NCBI lineage: Eukaryota > Metazoa > Arthropoda > Insecta > Lepidoptera > Crambidae > Leucinodes > Leucinodes orbonalis. Next base: position 3,193 of record PQWD01002862.1, read on the forward strand.
TTATTTATAAAACATAATATGTTTTGGTCATCTAATGGGTGCCTGATAAATAAATCGAGTCTCTCCATGCTTTACTCCGTTAGTCTCGGCTACCATTAAAGGTGATATCCGTTGATACCCACAAAAAAAACGTGCGATGCAATCGTAACCTATAAACATTTTTTCAGATTCGAAGAAGAAAAAGATTTTCAGTCTCGAAAGACCAAAAACATGAACGAGATGTTGCTATCTGGTAATCTTTGACTTTTGTTGTGAAAACAGGAAAACGCAATTTGCTTGAATTCTTGATTTATTGTATAAAAATGTGAATATACAATAAAATTAGAACGTGATCTAAATTTAATAATACGCGTACATTACCAATCACAAATGTGCGATGCAATCGTACAGGTACATTTTGACGTATACGACGTATGTACATGAAGATCCGTCTGGTGTAATGGTTGATAAGTCGGCTATCATACCAAGGGTTCCGGGTTTAGTCCCTGGGCAGTACAAATATTCGTGAACATGAAAATGTCTGTTTGCATTGGTCTGGGTGTTTCTATGGGATAAAATGGTGCTTTGTGTATGTCAGTGGATATTTATTTATTATTTTTGAGATAAAAAATTGGACTCTTTGACACTAACAAAAAACTTCTATCAGTTTTTTTGGAAATCGCCCCCCAAAGTCTTAAAAGAGGGGGGCAATTTTTATTTTTTTAGTTTTCGCAGTTTTCAAGTTAAATTGATGGAAAGATGTACACATATGGAAGATGGAAGATTCACTACATAGTGTAAAACAAAGTAGCTTTTTCTGTCTCTATGTGCGCTTAAATCTTTAAAACAACCAACGGTATTTGAAGAGGAAGGTTTATATGTATAATAACATCCATTAAATAGTGGAGAAATACTGTTATTTTGAGGTTTCTAATGTGATGTCGTAAATTTCTTTTTTCCCTACCCTACAAGATTTATCAAAATATTGTACTGTAAATATTAAAAAAGGTCTACCTCAAACTCCGCGATGGTATATGTTCATCTCTTATGGATATCCCACAATATTTTTTTGGTCATTTACTTTTTACGATAAATAATGGCTAGTTTTCGAAGTGATTTAAACCAAATACAGCATTAATCCTTATCCAATTAAATAGGTACCTTTAATACATTGATGATTTAATATAGATCTATATGGCCTTTCACAGTATATATGACGACCTATTTGGTGTGCGGTTGAGAGGTCGGCTGCAACACCAAGGGTTCCGGGTTCGATCCTCGGGCATTCCAAACATTTGTGTGCATGAACATGTCTGTTTGTATTGGTCTGGGTGTTTTCTATGTATAATATGTATGATTTTACAAAAAAAAAATGTATATCAGTATGTTTATCCGTTGTTTAGTACCCGTAATACAGGCTTCACGCTTAACTTGGGGCTAGATGGCGCTGTGTGAATGTCAGTGGATATTTATATTTATTAATATTTTATATGGTTTTAATGAATATTTTCGAAGATATTACAGATTTAAAAATTGCGATACGTAGCGTTGGCGCCGGTACCAGCCGACCGGAGAGGCGGAAGCGTGCCAATTACGAATGTCACCATTGCACCCGTGCGAATCAGGGGCGGGTCGCTAGTAGGTAAAATAATCTACAGCAGCGTAAAATATTATGTTTTCGTAACCAGGATGTTTTAATGTTTAAATGTTCGCCAAACTACCATTTTAAAACAAATGAAACATTTTATAGCACGAACGTGTACTAATTTCCGAGATAGGAATCCATTCCATCAACTCAGTGACTTTTTTATTTTTTAATTACATGGCTCATTGGTAACTCTAACCGAAAATAATAACGTAAGCAATGAGACAAACAAACGTTCATTTAAATTCTTTAATTTATTACGGCGGGCGTCGGTCTCGAGTGTCCGGCAGATGTGTTCAATACATTTACGGGCAAGAAGCGGCGAGGGTCACTCGTTGTATTAAATAGCTCTCCGACAGCTAAATGAGTAGGGGAAGGAAGGACACGAGCGTTATTCTACAACACTCATTAATTTCGCTGTTTCAGTGTCATATTGCTGTATAATTTTATCAATTCAACAGTACATTCCACCGTTGGGCTGGGCTTCACTCGGTGTTGAGAAGTATCAGGCAGTTATTTGCCACGTTCTCAGCTTCTAAAACTGTCACCGTGGTCTAGGGAACAAGACATGTGCTCAGGTCGTAGCGGGATTCGCCTTGGGTTCGAATCCCATTGTTCAAAATGGGACTTCGCTTTCTGAAAAAGTAACTTGGCTAAATCACCTGATAGCTTGAAAATAAAAATAATTTCGTGCTTCAGAAGGCAAGTTAAACTGTTGGTCCCAGCAGCAATTTTAAAATGGTAGCCGTTGACACACAACAATCCGCACTAGCCTCGGGTGGTGAGTAATGCCTCAAACGCGATATTTAAGGAAACTGATATTGTTCCTTTTTGTCTTTCAGAGGGATTTTATAATATCGTTGTCAGTATATCGATTGGATCCAAGTACTGCTTATATTTATTAAGGATATAAAAGTTTATAAAACAATGAGAACCATGACTATATTATATATTATTCAAAGCTTCAAACTTAACAAATAAATGTTTGATAAATACCCGAGTGTTTAGTAGAATCACCCTCGTAGATTTGTTATCCGTCGCGGTAAGCAGCAATAAAGAAAATTACGATACATCCACCTACTTCTCGTTAATACTTGAGGCAACATTAATACAAGAATTACATTAAAACTATTATGTTGTATTTCATAAGCTTTCCTCTTCCTGCTAATTATAAACAGAGAATCTGAAGTAATGAATAAATCAATATTGATTATTTAAAAAATATATAATCATTTAACAAATAATATCACTTATGGTCACGTCACATTTATTTGTCCTTGCTACACCCTCATTCTACGACAGCGAAGTAAAATCTTATGATCTGAAAGTAATTGTAAGTAAAATACTCATACAAGTATTGTTACGTTGATTTTTATAAGGAAAGCTTTTTAAAGGTTTTTTAAGGTTTATGGAATATTATTTATTTCCTCAGAGAGCATAGGCTCCTATAAAATGTTGTATTAAGTTTTCCCAAAATAAAATTAGTCATTGAATAAGCAGACCGCCAACCTCGTGGTAAGTGGCAACTGTCGCCAATAATACATCAATGATCCTGATAAAAGCTTCGGTGGCTCAATGGTGTGGACTGTCGCCCTCCTACCGGGAGGGCCGAGGTTCAAATCCCGACACGTACCAATGTGTTTTCGAATTTTCAAAAATATATGTACGTTATCCGACGCTCTTACGGTGAAGGAAAACATCGTGAGGAAACCTTCATGCACACCTGCGAAGAGATTCGAAGGTTGTGTGTGAAGTCGTCCAATCCGCACAGGGCCTGCGTGGACGACTAAGGCCTAATCACCCTATACGGGTAGGCTCGTGCCCTTCGGTGGGGACGTTTAATGAGCTGATGATGATGATGATGTTGATACTGATAAATAAAGCTTATGAAGTAAATGATTAAAGACCATAGATAAAAACCATAAGTCATAGGGTCAACAGGCCAAACCACTGAAGCGCTTTTTTTTCAAAACATCAAAACTCATATTTTTAGTTTAGTATTTTAATCGTTTTTTATTATATTTTTGTATACTTTTTGACGTTCATAAGTGCTCTTTGTAAGCCTAATTTGAAATAAATGTTTTTGACTTTCACTTTGAAATAGTATCTAGTAATTTAGCTAAATGTCTAAACTTTATAAAATGATAAAGGTGAACTTTCTAAAGTCATTATTAATTAACATTTACTTTAAAAATAATCTTTCTGTCTGAAGTTGATCGTAAAAAGTCTCTTATATAATTTATTCATACATCCAAAATGCCGTAACCCGAAACGTTTCACGTAGTTTCAAACTCTTTTAACCAAACTAAAATCGTGTAAAATACTGCAGCGATTTAATTAAATATGTTTTGAGGTACGTCGGCTGTCGGGTCAGAATTATTCGCTGTATCAAGCACGAGCTTCTTTTAAACGGATAAGTTATTGAATCCGTTCGCAAATTTATTCCAAGATAAATCTCCAGCGAGTTATAACAAATGTACATGGAAAGTTTTATCCAAAATCCTCGCGGCGATCTCCTGTACAACTGTGATAGGAGCTCAGTTTATATTTTATTCATACATTGTATTGTTGGAATATCAATTGCCTCGCCCGACGGTGGGTAAAGGGTACATTTCCAATCCGCACGGGATTCACTTAGATTTGAAGGAAAATAGATTTCGATTTCCAAAGCTGCGACAAAGCAATCCGATATATTTTTCAGACAGATATTGGTAGCGATTTCTTTTGAGCTTTGAAATATAGGGGGCGAATTTGAAAGGAATCCATGTATTTTTCGTTTTGAGTGTACTCCTATAAGGCCGATGTGTCGTGTACTTATGGTTATAGAGTGGTGTTGATATACATTTTTGTAGGCTATTATATACTTGATTTTATTTACCATTGAGCTAGCATCAAAACTAATAATTACTAACCGATTCAATGGAAATGCTTGGATCTTTAAAATATATATTAAAAACAATGTAATTTGAAAGTTCTATTTTTGTGATTTTACGTAAAAAATAGTTTGATATTTCATGGGAAATCAAATGTTATATTTGTGTTTCTAAATATTGTATTGCTTTGGGTTGTATTGCTTTGGGTATTGTCCATGCATTATACCTATTTTTAATATAAAAAAAAAAAACAAAGACTCATTTCTTCAAATGTCTGCTGATTGTCTATATACGATTTGTAACTTAACAAATATCTGCAGTTCGTACGGGTAAAAGGTCATTATCTTCTGACCGTAGACGGTTGTTTCCTCTTTTTAATTTTGGCAGGCAGACAATACTCCGAAGGAAAACATTAAAGGGTAACCCCAACCCCTTTTTCGTGGTGATTAATTTATTATGCTCTTTGTTTCTGTTTTGATTTCGGTAACATAAAAACAGTAAGATAGATAACAATAGGCTATTATTACACTTATTGCTATTTCTGTGCTAGAAAAGTGAAACATAAATTTAAAAGAACTCTACGTTTTTATATTAAGGTGTACGTGGTAGTAAAATATATTAGATGGTGTCTTTTCAGAGTAAATCTCTTGATTGGATTACTTTGTTTTTTATGTCGACAAGCAAAGTCGGGCTACGTATGATTAAATTAGAGATACGTTTATATGCAACATCCTGCATGGCAATCCCAACACGCAGGTAGGAACTATGTACAGGCAGTGCTAAAAGCAATGGCATAAGTTATGTACCGAACCCGTAAAAGTATCACTCGTGCAATATAAAAGTTAACGACACAAGAAAACGCGTTTTCCACAACATTAAAGATAACAACAATACGGGGGTGAGCGAGTGTAGAGCCTCCCGCGGGGTGGTGGGCCGGGGGTCGAGAAAAATTCAATATTAATATGAAGGAGGTGCGAGCGAGAGATGCCGCGGGTCTCGCTCCCGCGGCCAATGGCGAGCCTCGCCGCCGTCGCGATATGATGAATTTATGGATGTAATAAAAGCGAGGTGTGCGATTGGAGGAGCGGTCAGAGCGCGCTTATTTTCTTTATTTTCATATTTGGAATGTCGGTCTTAAGGCGCTCGGCGCGTGGACGTCGGACATTCTCGTTCTGAGGTTATGAACCACCCTATAGTACATAAGGCGCGGGCACATTGGGAATGCGGAGGCATTTTGAGATTGGAGTTATTTGCGGTGTTGTTGAGTGCACTCGGTGAACAAAGGCCCGCAACTGCTGGTTGATTGAGGCGTGAACGACGCTCGACCGGCCGGGGTTTCTTTCTTGATTTGCTAGTCGAGTGGCCGAAACGACGCTCGTATTTGCATGAGCTGCTTTCGGGTATTTGTTTCGCTTTCCACGTAACAAGACAAGATGTCTTCCCCACCTGTCTGAGGACGAATCCATTGGACGGTCTTACTACTTTTGGGCAATTTTCTATTTGTGCTTGTCTTTGGAACTATATAAGAAACGTAAATTCATTAATTGAAAGGTTCATAAACATGAGTTCATGTTTCTATATAATAATTTGATCATGATTTAAAGCCTTATTTCTTTAAATACATAATCTTTGCTTATTATTTTGATACTACGCCGACGAGTTGTCAAATAACCTACTATAATTTGAGATATAAACGTAGTCCACTGCAATACTAAGGCCTTCCCAATGACTTTGGAACTTTTGGCTTTGGATAGTAACCCGTTCGCTGGACCAGTGCGTGTTGGCGGGTTACCAGACAGTAAATTAAAAGTATTAGTAAGCATGGCGTCGGTGGCTCATTGGTGTGGACTATTGCCTTCCGTTCTAGAGGGTGCAGGTTCAAATCCCGCCACGTACTAATGTGTTTTAGGATTTTCGAAATTAAGGCTCGTGCCCCTTGGTGGGGACGTATAATGAGTTAATGATGATTAAGCATATTACGGAGTATATTTACAGTCTATTTGTACCGCTCACAAGATAAATAAATCCAATAAATGTATTTATACATACATCGCTACAATATTATTGTAATAAAGCAACGTTAGCACGAGAGCACTTTGTTAAAGTCGTACAAGAAAACTAAATAACCGTGCCAAGCACGTAAGGCGCTTACACAACGAATCGGCGTATCTGAAGGGAATTGATACCGTCAATATAATGCTTCGGATAGAAAACCGTTCAAAAGCCAGAGCCCTGACATTCGGCAAGACAACACAGACAAAATAAATAGGAGGGCGGCGGAGTGGTGTGCGCGCCGAGGCGGAAGTATTGGGGATCAGCCGCGAGCGCAGTTTTGAAGTCCAATTATATCGCAGGTGGCGCCTCTAGCGGACTTTTCCTTCACCACTTATGGCTCATACAGGGGAATAAATGGAAATGGATGCTTTACGTTTTCGCCGCAGGTATGCTTTTCTTGGCATATTGAAGGATGCGTTTGTGTTTGCCTTTGGTGCAATACATTACTCACGTAATGACTACTATGTACTTCAAGATAGCTCTAGTTATGTGTCTGGTAATTTGACCCAGTTTAAATAGGGCAGGTTCTTATATTAGTAAAATTTTGTAGTGTCACTTTGTAAGTTAATTGTTTGAGCAGAGCTCAAAAGGTAAATAAATATTATTAGAAAATGATGTCGGTACTATGATATTATGAAGGATAATCTTATCATTTATTTATGATTATAAATATAAATATATGATCATAAATTTATAATATTGATTTTGAATCCTGAAATGGGAGCATTTTGGGACGCTTATATGAATATACTTAGTGGGATATGTGTGTGTATGATAGTTTTCCATGTGTGATAAGATCTTGGAATGAAGAAATCAATTGGAGAACTGACTTGTTACTAAGTTGTCTCCAAATTTTAGAATCAAATTGGTGGGCAAAAACAACTAATATCTATAAATATAGTATATATATAGTCAGGATTAACGGCTTAACGTGCAACAAGCACGGTATATATTTTTTAACAATGAGGTGATTCAGCCTGAAATGTATTAACCAAACAGGTAAAAATTGCACAAGGGACTTTTACCATGCGATCTCCCTGCGGTATTCGAACCCACGAACCCAGACTCGTACAGCTTTCTAAAACCTACGCTTAGATGTAGAGAATATATAAATTATATTTAACATACGTAAAATGTTCACTGATAACGTTATTGCTTAAGCAAACCGCTAACAAAACACTGCACAAAGTAAATCAGGTGTACATTCATATAGAGTGATATAAAGCAAAAGCGAGCACTCCGCGCACGATACTAGGGTACAAAAGGCGAAGTTTTCCCGCAGCGAGATTCCTTTTTCTTTGTTTGGTGTATTTATTGTAAATCTACTCATACAGCGACGGCCGCCCGCACGTTCAAAGTATTCCAACATAACTTTTGTATCGGCCCTGGATTCAAAGCAATAAAATATCGTTCGTCCTATATACACAATGAATGATGTGTATGAATGTACGAGGACTGCATGACAGTTAATTTTGTTTATTCTATTAAACTTGTAAGGAGAATTAGGATTGTAAACTAATAGTTGTTACTTAAACTAATAACTAATACGCAGCGGTGGTTTTATTAACTCGAAGAAGTATTGATTATATCATCATCAGCATCAGCTCATTGAAAGTCCCTACCGAGGGGCACGAGCCTACCCGTATAGGGTGATTAGGCCGTAGTCGTCCACGCGGGCCCAGTGCGGATTGGACGACTTCGCGCACAACCCTTGAATTTCTTCGCAGGCGTGCGCAGGTTTCCTCACGATGTTTTCCTTCACCGTAAGAGCGTCGGATAACGTACATATATTTTCCGAAAATTCGAAAACACATTGGTACGTGTCGGGATTTGAACCTCAGCCCTCCCGGTAGGAGGGCGACAGTCCACACCATCGAGCCACCGACGCTCTATATCATATATTTGTACAAAAAACACTTAAACAATATTCCATTCTACATACATGTTGAAAAATGTCGAAAAGGCTACACGAATCCGAAGCAATCGCGCAGACGGAACTCGGCTGTCCAAACGCTGCGAATAATGTATGCACCCGAACAAGTGGTAGTTTGAACAGGCACTGCGAACTAGGTGGAGGCTGCCGCTGTGCTCGTTAATATGATTTGCCCGCACCGGCGACACGCCCGTCGCTCGTGACATTTTAACCAACTTAATAAACTTGCTGCGCACTCGTTTTACTAATTTCTAGGTAATACTCGCTATACGTGTACGGAATTCTATGTACATTGAAGCTTAGCTATTAGTATTACGTTTACTTAGGATGTGCTATACACCTTTTGGATTCCAAGTCGCAGTTAGGCTATTTAGCGAACACCGAAAGGCTCTGGCGACTTTTTACCGCTTTTTGAACGGAAATCTTTGCATTCTGCCAAAACCTGATATGGTTATGGCGGATGTTTCATTTCTTTCGTAGCAATGGGTTTTTAGAAAGATATATAAGTTTACATTTCGTATACTTATTTTGCATGTTAATTACCATGTAAGGGGTCCCAGCACAGACATAGGTATTGGGACCAAAGCCTATCTCACCTGTTCAGTGGGCATCATGCCAAAACCAATGAACCACGTCTGGTATTGTACTAGAGTGGCGGATTTCAGCGAGGAACCCTAAATACTGAACGTCATTGGGAGAAACCTTGTTCATGACCCTATTGCATACCATATGGGGACCAAAGCCAATCCCACCTGATCAGTGTGCATCATGCCAAGACTAATGCAACACGTCTGGCATTGTACTAGAGTGGCGGATTTCAGCTAGGAACCCTCAATACTGTACGTCATTGGCAGAAACCTTGTTCATGACCATATTTCATACCATTTGAGAGTCAATTCATCTTCACCTATATTGTCTCACTTTGTCAACACCAAGCTATGCAGGTTTATAAATAAATATCTAAGTTTCGTAATGCTCACGGTGTGGCACACGCTTTAAGAGCAATGACGTCATACACTCCAAGTCTTTTGTTTGTCCTCAATAGTGCGATGCTCAGATGTTTTCAAACACATCAAAAAGTTTACACGATTAATCGATCGCGTTTCAAGAATAATTACACGCTGCTAAATTACCGTCTAGATATGGCGTTTTTATCAGTTTTATAACGTAGTGAAGTATTACGTTCTTAAACTGGTAAAATAATTAAGAAAATGAACACTCAAACTTATTTATTTACTTTTATCTTATAGTCTGTACTTCAAATCGTTATTCATTTGAAATAGACAACATAAATTTGTTTGGGCACATTGCCAGTCTCTTGTCGGGGGATGCAATAATACAATATGGACTTTAAACAATGAGTGATTCTTATTTTATTTTTTGTGCTATATTTTCAAATACAGGTAGGCCACGGAGGCACATTGTGCTATATATTTACTAAATATTTTTTACTTAAATAAAAAAGGCTGCCTGGAAGAAATTGCTACCTTAGCAATAAGGCCGCCATTCAACTCGTTTTTTTTGTTGTTTCTTGTTGTGTTGCATGCTTTTTTCTTATGTGCAATAAAGAATTTTCATCTTTAACAAGAAAATACAATGATTGAATGTACTAACTAGTTGTTGTAAGAGCGTGTGTGGCGCATTGGTATGGACATTTGCCTTCCAATCAATCCTTGCTTCCTTTTGAAGGACGTCACGTACCAAAAACTTTTTGAAATTTTAGTACATTTATCCGACGCTCTTACGGTGAAGGAAAACATCATGAAGAAATTTGTTCACACCTTCATATTCAAAGGTTTTGCGTGAAGTCAGCCAATTCATAACGAAAAAATACATTAACGACGATAAGAAGCTGATGATGATGGAGGTTGTTCATTAGTTTAAATCTCTACTATTAACATCTCCCTTGAAATCTCGGTTGAATTGAGTACTTCGATGAAAAATTGATTTATTACAAGAAAGAAAGAAAAACTATTTATTGACCTTTATAATAAAAATACACAGTCGAGAAAAAACATTACATATTACTACGCACTTATTTTTTTAAAATAAAACTATAAACACACAAAAAAAAGGTCAAAGGGTTCCATCTCAGCTTAAGCCAGCCAGCCAAGAGATTAAGACACTTTGTATTTAACGTGTCAATAAACAATTTGAATTTAACTTTGTCATTTTTGTGTAAATAGTAGTATTGATTGTAAAGCATTAAGCCTACTCAAGACTTCTAGTCAACTACATTTTGCAAGACATTTTTCTTTTGATTAAACATTTCATTACATCAATAATTATAACCTGAATTTCCTATTTATAAAAATAAATAAACAATACTACATTGTACCAAGTAAACCGCCTATACAAAGTTATTGTATTCATTATGATACGTTTCACAACATAAAGGCCCATTAGAGTACGATGCGGCCACGGGAAGTGCTACAGAAGACGTGTAGTGGGCCAGTGGGCGGTGGAGGTCCAGTCTTCAGATACTTAAGGGGTGGCCCCGCGCCGGCTTGCTTATTCTATCAAGCACCAAACATGCACAAACTTACACACACACACGCGCATTATACGACCGGCCACCACTCCACTGTGTCAATACAATACGCTCTCTTCGCTTGGACTTAGATTATTTAGAAAGCACTTGTAACTCTATATAAGAACGTGGAAGACGTTACCCACAATGGTACGTGTCCAGCGGCGCACGCCGAGGATACCCAAAAAGATTACGATCCTAAAAAAACAGCGTCCACTCGGTATGTGCTTAATAATATTAGCAACGCAATTGACTTTGCGAGGTTTGCGTTTCGAGCCATTATGTCCTGCGTGTTTGTTGGGTCCGGCCATTTGGAGCATAGTGGGAATAGTGTTTCTTTATCTGCAGTTTTCTTTGTGGGTGACTAGATGGCGCTGTTTATCGTAACCGTTATTGCGCCAGTTTAGATTGATTCACTAAAATATGCAGCGAAAATTACAATGCAACTAAAATTTTTTTATTAGCTTAGGATTCAATTATATATAATGTTAAGTTGTGTTGGTAGATTTAATTTCAAACTAGATAACGTTTTGCTTTAAATGTGTAACTAATATAGTTCGTAATTTCAATATCTCCCATCAAATTTTTAAATAAAATAACAATACATTTAGTTCTGCTTCAATTTCTAAGGGTTGTATCCAATCGAAAATATGTTTTTTTTCTATCATATAAAAAAACCTATCATACATTTTATTCATGAAATCCACTTTCAATAACACACCTTTTCAAATACGAATGTCCATACAAAAAAATAAGCATGCTTTTAGCAAGTGACATGTGAGGGTGCAAAGCTCATTACATTAAAATATGTATGCAGGAGTGTCAAATGCATTAAACATGACAACGAAACACCATCAGTCATATCGCGGCCAGAGCGGCGTGAGACTACGCCGCTGGACGCGGATTATCTGCTACGCGTCTACGGCGTAGCACTCCATGGCTACGAGTGTAGCATTAGCTCGGAGACTGCTATCTAAACATACCCATAAGGGGAAGGAAAACTTTTTCAGTATTGACCACACACTCATGGTAAGTTGTATTTTTTATTCTTTTATTGCAGGATTCTGATATTTTAAATTTATAATACGCTGTGACTTTAACTTCTGTTAATGTTCACCCTTCACAGTATTTGATCAATTTTCAATTTAAAGATGTTATTTTTCATAATTAAATATCAAAGTTACATTTTCAAGTCACACCAAATCGGTAATGAATTCAAACCATACATTATAGTTACGCTATTCCGTAATATTTTTCACCACATATTTACTGAACGCCAAACTTCCATACATTAGTTTCAAACTAAATCTAATCCTAAGTGAAAGTTTCGCCGAGGTTAGTTATCACAACTTATCCTTTGCTTATTGGGGTATTTAAAATTAATGGCGCTTTAAATTAATAAGTGTCGAAGTTCCCCGACAGGCGGCGCTCGTGTGCCGAGACACCGGCGCATGTGTGGGTACTTTCATAAATCTGTTGGGAGATATATGAGAGCGCAATTTCCGGTATCCGGCCATTAGCGCCGAGCTTTTATAAGCTTAAAGCTTAGGTTAAAGATTTTCTGGGTAGTTTAATGCGAATCTTGTAATAGGTACGATAAATTTTCTATAACATATGTGATTGCATATTAGGTGTCGATTCGGGCGCTTTAATGTGTGTAACTTTGTCCTAATGTCTGTTTGTTGTGCGCCACCTGGCGGTTGTTAATGACACCGCGGTTATTTATTTAATCGACGTGTGTCTTTTCTTACATTTAATTCAATTATACGTTAGTGGCTAGGTGAAGTGTTTAAAGCAAAAAATGAGAGGTGTCCGTTCGTGGGCGGACGAAGGCGGCGTCCGTCTGGAGGGGCCGCCGGGGAAGGGGCGAAGCGACTTATTATTTTTATCGACCGTAAAAAGGTGCCGGACCTCGCGTGGACCCTCACGGCTCTTCTGGGGAGATTCCAATTATTTACGGATATTTTGTTCCGAATCCCGAAAAATACTGGCCGGCACATGGCACTTATCTTATGCCCGATTAGTATTTGCCAACTTTGAACTCGCCTAATGACCTAATTTGTTTTGGTTTTTTGATTCAGTTCGGCGAGCACGGAGTGTATAAAAAAATAATGGAAAGGGTACGGTGACGTGCGTAGACAGTTTTTGAATAATTGATAAAAATTGAAAACATCTGTACCGGGTGGCGACCGTCAGCGTGACAGGGTAATCATGCCTGCAGCTGCATCCCCACGCGCCGCCCGCTGCTCAATAATGCAACAATGCACACCCATTGTTCTCATACGACACCGCCGGCCCACTGTGTATAAACAATACCGAAGTTACAATCTTAGCCGACGCAATCGTATGTTTACAACAGAAAAATCTCTTCCCAATTAAGGCGACAATCTTCATAAATCAATTTCCCCCCGAATTGAATGTCAATAAGTAGGGACGGCTGTTAAACGACGCGCAGTAAAATAAAACTTTCCGGCGGAGGGCGCAAAGTTCCAAGTAAAAAGAATATTTACATTAATTCTCTTCATTATGTTTTGAAGAATAATCATGGACCGTCTCCCGTTCCACTCTCCCGATTGAGTTTTTATTTGAATATTTTTTTCTCCGCCGCTTACCGAGTTCGTCTCTGCGCTACAAAAGGAAGTTTTTATTAGCATCTTAATGATTTTACGGCGAGTCCCCGGTTACAACAGCCTTTATGTCGTCAGATTTTCTTGAGTATTTTTTGTCGGAGTTTTTTGCATCTTACATTATTAAAGTTTTCATTCCGTCGCTTAATGAAGCTCATTTCTTCTGTTCGTCCGAGCCTTGATTGCCTTTGTTTTGCATAAATGCAAGATTTCTATAGGTTTCTTTCTAAAACATCGAGCAACTTCCAAGACTTGAAATTTGTTCTCGGAAGAGGCAATTAATTGTTTCCTCTCTTTTCTCTTTGCAATCTTAAGGAGAAAAGGTAAAGCAAACTACTACATAATCAATATTTAGTCAACTAGTATGTTTGCGGGTTAAGACAGTAATTTAGAGTTTCCTATGTATTATTTACGTTTATTTGGAGTTGAAAATTAGAATGAAGTAAGTAATAAATAATATGTAGGTTCGAGTATTCAGACACAGACAAACAGATAAGTGTTCGTGGCTATGAAAATATAGTCATGTACTGATCACGTATAAATGCTCGAATTGTAAATGATCAATAAGGTTATTAGAGAACGGCGGATGTACAGGTAGCAAATGAATCACCTCCATTGCAGGATTGTCCCGTCGTGCACGGTAATTGCATTCATCTCTGCCCCAGACTGATTTATGCTACGCCTACTCCTTGCTGTTCTGCCATTAACTACTTTTCCGGCTTTGTCTTACGCACCACAAAATAATAATTGTCCGGAAAATCGCCGAGGCTGTATGTAATGTTATGAGCGGAAGGCCGGCCGTTTTTCTCGAGTAACAATCGAGTCCGAGATCTTGGTTTCTTTTTAATTTCCCTGCGGCCTCCTAATGAGGTCCCGGCGGCGGCTCGCGCCGTTATCTATGATATTCTTGAGGTTGATGCTTATTGTGCGTGTCACTGATGGCTTCCCTTTTATTATCCTCTCGAACACAATTCAGCGGCCGCCCAAATGAGTCTTTCTCATTTGCTTTGCTCTTTTTATTTCTCTAGGCGGCTGTTTGTCTTGTGTCATGACTTAACTTGTTTTAACTTTATTGGAATGGCCACAGATTTCGTTTCGTATTGTCTTTTTTCTTGCTTCTTGCGTTCCGAATTACATCGATCTCATTTAAATACTTATGTTGTATTTTGCTTAATTAGTGCTATTAGTGCGGTATAAGTGTACCGTTTACCATTAATGGAACGTTAATGGTAAACGGTACACTTATACCGATTGTTCTATACAAACTATGAATATACAATTTTAAATATATGATTGAGTAAAATTTAAAAGTGTAGCAGTTTTGAAATTCATAAAATGTTAATGAGTGATATGAAGAATGGACTATTGGACAATATTATTCAACTCATATATCACTATAAGCCCGAACATCCATACTACAATTGTAATATTATGCTGGCTGTTAAAACATCCCAGCTTAAGCTAACAAATCACACGACTCCGCCTTCACTTATCTATTAAAATGAGAGATTATAGTCGGCTCAAACATCACGCCATAGGGCTGGTGTTATTTTCACTGGATTGTCCAATATTGTCACAATATCCATGAAAGGGCAATTAGAGGCGCGAGACGCGTGGCGGTCACGTGCGCGAGCATCGCACGCGCACCTCCCCTTTCTGTTCACGTTGTATTTATCCAGAGCGCAATGCCCGGATAACGATATGTTTAAATAAGAATCCTCTCACTCGTGCCAACGATTTGGTAACACCCGACATACAAGATAAGGAAAACAAGGTTCAGCAAAACCTTCGATACGGTCGCAGCTATAATATCGAATACGTAAATTAAAATGACAGATGTTCGCCTCCCTCCTAACGCGATTATGGCTGGCGTTGCTGAATTAATAAACGGAATTGCAACTGAAAAATTTTGGTATCAAGGGAATCCCCTTAGAGGAATTTACTTCATTTAAATATCGCATTTTTCTTGAAGATTATACCTTACGACAGCCATAAAAGAAAACAGGCGCCCGCCCCTCGATAATGCGACGAGCCCGTGGAATTTTTGTTCCGTTCAAATCTCTCCTGACATAGGTATGTATATTTTGTGAGATCGCCTGGAGATTTTAATACCCGATTTTATTTAAATTCGTTTAGGCGCTGTGGGTGACTCGCCCCTAGACATTTATCGTGGGGGCGTGATTGTGTTTATAAGTAGGAGGTATTACGCACTTCTTCTGGATTTAACGAAAGTGATTGAATTTCATATTTTTTTCTTCATATATAAAAATGTTTTGATAAATATTATAGGTTTTGGTGTATAAAAGCACTAATTAAATAATAGAAAATCTATATAAATTTTTAGTACATTATTTATTAATAATTTTAATTACATTAATTGTATGTTGAAGGATCGTTGAATTATTTAATAATGCCTTATTCATGTGTGTGTTTAACACATTCCAGATATGTTTCCTATTTTATAAAAAAGCAATTGAGTGTCGATGATTATTAAAACGTTAACTAATGTTTTAATAATAGTAATCGATCTATGTTTATGAAATGACTAGTAATATCATTCATAATTCATTTATTCACTTCAATTTGTAACAGTGGTATACAAATCGTAAATACTAAGTAGCAGTTGTTATTGCTAGATCCAAATTTACCTTTTCAAGGTATAAGTAATATTATAAAGTACATAGTTTAATTTCATTTCATTATTTTGCCCGTTTTATAATTATAAGTACATTTACAATTAATTTAATAAATAAATATAAACAATTAATTCAATAAATTATGATTGACAATTGAATTCATAAATAATAATCAACAATTTAATTTAAAATTAAGATAAAATAAAATAATAAAAAATATATCAATTTCAAATTGTATATCGTGGATTTTTATATTAGAAGTTTTCAATTAAAAAAGATGTGATAAAGTTTAACAACTAGTGATGAATGGTCTCGTTATTTTTTAGTGTTGTCACTTATTGATACTGAGATAGTTCAAAAAACCATTCAATAATGTATCGGCGGGTCCCGCAAAGCCATCGCTCACTTAGCCGGCGTCATATCGACTGCAGCGCGCCTTAGCCGCTGCACCGTGGTGATCATTCTTCATTTGTCGCCCATCGCCAACCACTGGACGCTGGAGTATAAACATCCATTATTTACTATGCCACTGATTTCCCATAATATAATTACAAAGACATATGTGTAATCAGTTTTAAAGTAAACACATTTATATACTCAGCATTCAAACACATAGAGATATTTTTTGCCTTTATTGATAATACTCCGTCTAGAGCGCGGCGAAAATGTTGCGAAGTCAGCACATTTTCACTGAAACAATCGTCAGATCAGTCAGAAAAATGGCTGCAATTTTTCGTGGCGTTTTTACTTCTTCCATCTCAATGAATTTCACCGCCAAATTTTCCTTGCCATTTGTTTCCATCGCGCAAGATCTTTTCGTATGAGGCGAGTTCTCTGTTAATATATGTGCCCGGAATACCGTGGCCATATATTACGCCGACCTCTGGCGGACCGGACATAACAATCCTCGATTTGCTATAATATCAGTCGTGCGTCCTTGTCGGCGGAGGCGCGAGCGAGCGGGTCCGCGGCGAAGGCGCGGGGTGGTCGCTACGTGCCGCGTATAATAAGCATTTCATGCACGGGGAGCGGGCGCGGGGTCCGGGGCTACGTACCTACCTATTTCCCGTAAGTCGTCTACCTAACCGGACCGTATATTACGAGCCGAGGGTCAGCGCTTCTCGCGCGCCGTCTCTGTCCCTCGCACCACCCGCACCGGCTAAGCATAATTTTGTGTGATATATCGCGGACTGCGAAGCCTTGATGAACCTCTATGAAAACTGTCCAGCGACCCTACTGCACGGTTTACGGACAACTAACGGCGCACTAACTCTCCCATTCCAGCCTTATATTAATGCCTCAGTCCTACTAAACGCCTAGACGGTTGTGTTTACATTAATACGTGAAGGGGAACGCCGTAAAAGTATTGGCTATATTGATAGCGGTCGCTGTAGCGCTGTATTCATCTTCTATCTGTACGATTTATACACGAGAAGGCCGTAAAACGGAACAATAAAAACCCAAAACAGCAATAAATTTCAAGCAATAGAGGCAAAGGTTCGAGCGTGCCTTATCAATTCCCTCCACGCATGGGACTCGAATCGCTACATAAACTTATGACGAAAGCCGACCTCTAGCCGTTTTGTCGTAAAAGAGACCGCTCGATAAACTATGCCAACATTGTTATTGTAAATAATTTGTTGAATGTAAATACTTAAAGAGAAAACACTGTTTACAAGCAATCAACACTTAGTGAACAATTGTACGAGGGTCTCAGGTAGGTAAAACAAATAGTGGACAAGTCCAGCGCCTCCTCGAGGGAGGGCTCTCTTAAGGGCGAGAACGCGGCCGGTGCGAACACCGCAAGATGTTCTTTATGCATTAGCAATGACATCTAATTGAATCAGAATTACGATTTTGACCATCGTACCCGATCTTAAATTCAGTGGGAGCTCTGAATCAATAATAGGCTTCCTTTTAGGGACACCGTCGGGGTAGTTTCTTAAAGATTAATGCTAAATTTTAATAGCGAACTGAACGGCGGTGCTCAAGTATACGGCTATTAATAATTCGTGAGTGCGGTCCGGCGTACTTACAGCGGCGATTCATTATCGTTACCGGGCGTGCCCGACGGAGATCTACGATATAGCTCCCTGATTGACCCCGCATTAAAAATTACATACAATAGGAGGCGGAAGCTAATACTCGGCTTATGTACTTTCTTTGTTTCGATTCGTTTCCGAGACTATTAAAAAATTAATAGAGTGGCTAGCGGATCGATTGAGGTTGCGGCTAGCATTCATAACGTAATGGGCATGGATTGTACGTAAGAACGGTCCGGGTATTTAATGGCTCCTTTGATTCGTTAGGTTAATTTTGGAGGGAGTCTGGGCGGGTGAGCAGTGGTCGCCGGAGGGTCGAATAAATATGTCCCAAAGAGTTAAGTGGTGGAGAAGTGAGGGAGCGGAGACCGCGTCCGACGTTTGCTCTTCCACTCGTGTTGTTGCACCACTTATTACACACAAAGTTCTGTTAAAGTTTTCTCCGACACTCGAGCGTGAGTTTAATTTACTCGATAGTGTAAATAAAGCGGGCGAAGTGGGAAGTTTCGCAGCGGGCTGCCCCTGGCGACGCTCTCCGGCGACACCCGGCTGCGGTCGAGTGATAATAACGTCCCACCGCGCGGGACTTCCTTATTAATCGAGAACGACAAATTTTAACGACAAGAATTAATGAATCTCGTTACACGGGTTAATCCCCCGGTCGTAAAGTGTGCTCAGTGGCAGTTAAGGTGCGCGGGGTGGGCCACCGCACACCTACGCCACGCGACACAAACTGCGACTCGATCTTGTTCATTTGTTTGTTATTAGGAACATGTCATTATATTCACTTAACCACCACGTTCCTAAAACAATAGACAATCTATTTTGTAGGAACGTATACAAATACGGTGGTTAATGTTTTCCTACTTATAAGAATATGAAAACATCTTATCCAGATTTCCTGTTGATTTTATTTCTATAGCTGATATTAACTACTATTTGGTGTACCAAAGATTCTGAGTTCGATCCTCGTGCTATACCATTATTTGTGTTGAATCTATGAGTGTATTTGTATTCACCTGAGTGTAGGAGTGTTTACGCAATTGTAGGTAATATATGTTTATACGGTGTTTAGGAACACATAGTTTAAGTGAGTGCCTAGTTTAAAGCTAGAGGGCGCTTTGTATACCTTAACCTGAGGGTATGTGAAGTTTTTATTTAATAGCGAACCACCAAACAAAAATCTTAATAACTATGTTGTATAATTAAATACTATATTTATAATTAACGTAATATAGGTCTCCCCTGTTTAGTACTAGAAATACTAATATTCCGCAATAAATAACTTCAAAATAAATAATATTAATATTAAATGAAATTCCTACAGTCATGAACCGCAAAGTGGGTCGGCAAGATGAAACGAGTGCGAACGCCGGCTTGACTAAGGGAATCCAAGATATATCGTCCAGTTAACGAGCATGTGCGAATGGAACTTTATTGTAATTGCCTTTTGTATAAGATCGGGACAGGGTCATTACGGGCCGTCCTCACAAACCAACCTCCCGTTTGCAAAACTTTCTTCACCAGAGTCTTCCGTTGTTATGTGGCCACATTCCGGGTCGAAATAGATCTGAGAAGAACGATGAGTTCATTAATAAATTCAATTGCCAAAACGTACTGCTGGACTTACGTTCCAAACTACTTCCACTATTAAAAGGTTTTTGATTGCAACCTGCTGGCAGATACTAAAAACTTGATCACAATTTGGCAGCAACGACGTGTTCAGGTGTTATAATAATTGAGTGATAGATACTCGTAGTAATCGCATAAACATTTGGTTAAGTCAAATTCAGTACTCTTTTTAAAAGTAGATCGTCTTCCGTTGAAAAACAAAAGACAGATATATAAATGATTTATAAGAATTAAGCTAACGACACGTACATGTTTATATATTAGCACAGAAAATATTTATCAAAATAACAATCAACATAGATGTTCATCAATAAACTGAGTCGTCTTATGGTAAATAAAAAGCGAATACAATGGTGATGTTTTCGGGAAACCGCACTGTATGCAGTGTTTTTTTTGTTTAGACCTGACACTGTTAAGGAGTATGCTCCAAGAGCAGTTGAGGTTGGCTTTGTTAGCAAAAGTTGTGTTGTGTTACATGCCGGCATCATCATCATTAAAGGTTAAATGTAATGTTGATATTGAGTTGTGGCCGCGGCGAGCGCGCGCCTATTCGTCAGGTGCGAAACGTGGGGGGCACATTAGGGCACAGGCGGCCTCAAAGCCAGAAGACTGATTATGTCTATCCGCAATTTCTCTCCGGCTCTATTCTCGCGAGCGAAAACTAGCGAGTTTTCCACCGCGCTATTAAGCGGTCGCTTTTACATTTGTCCTTATAATGGAAAATGTGCTACTAATTAATTTAAAGCGAAACTCATTTATGTCGAAATGCGTGTCTATTAAGCGATGATGGGATGAGCGCTTTTCAGGTTCTACTCTTACACGTTCCGTTTGAATCGTTTAATTGTTTCTCGGTGAGAGGATTTAACCGGTTTTCTTTTGTTTTCCTACATATGTGCGGCTTGCGGAATTTAACGTGGTCGGAAAATTATACGTGGTCCTATTACAAGCCCTCACCCCATTAAGTAGAGGCGAGCTCATTCTCGGTAAGACTAATCAAATAACAGTCTCCCCGGGCCCCCGCCACCCGCGGCGCCCCTCGCGGCCAGCGGTCATCTCTCTTATCGATTGTGGTGGAATTCGTGCACAGAATGCGATATTTCCCAGCAAGCGCTACACATTCTTAGATCCAATCGGGGAAATATTATCTCGGCTTCCTTTGAACGAATTCTTTTGTTACCTATTGTTTTAGCAGTACATGGATATATTTATTTACAGGTACGATTATATTTATGTACTCAGCTATGTAACAAATAGCGCCTAGTTGAAATATCACCGCATTGTTGCATACGTTGGAAATCATTAGAATGCACAGCTGCAACTAGGTGAATGAGCTCATAAATTCAATTATTTGTAGATTGGATGTCAAAAATATAATTAAGTTATTGGATTCAAGAACAAAAGAAATGATAATTTCAGCATATTTATATTAGTTATATATTTTTGTTTATGGTAATGGTGATATAAATAGAGGCTTATCGTGTATGTAGGAACCTGTAATATGTTGTAGAAATTACTATTGACTACTTGATTGCATTATAAATGAGCACTTATTCATGTATTTTGTTACTTTATTATTTTTTTATTCGTAGTGTCATAAATGCCTGTAAATTCTATTGGAGTAAATTCAAAAGTGCGTTAGGTTATCGATTCGTCAATATTTTGTATGTGTGTTAAGTACATTCGAAATTAAGATAATTCAGAGTGCTTAATCGGATTTTAATATTTATTTGTTATTTGTAAGCTGGTGCATTATCCTTTTCTCATTGTTAAATAAATCAATATTCACTGACATTCACACAGCGCCATCTAGCCCCAAGTTAAGCGTGAAGCCTGTATTATGGGTACTAAACAACGGATAAACATACTTTTTAATTTTTTTTTGTATATACATACATATTATATACAAACAGACATGTTCATGCACACAAATGTTTGTACTGCCCGGGGATCGAACCCGGAACCCTTCGTGTTGCAGTCGACGTCAACACCAAATGGGTTGTTAAAGTGCTAAATCAGTATCTTTCGTTATTGCAGGGCCAACAGTTGTATATCACTTGCATTGATTTTTCAAGCTGGTGAGCTATGGTTCTTGTCCACCTTTCTATTATCCTATTCAGCCTATCGCAGTCTTTGCTGGATTATAGGCATTCTGCGCCAGATATCTCGGTCCTCCGCTTTTCTCATATGGAGGAAATACATTTCTGAGGCCGCAAGTCTCAGGTGGCTTCAATTGTCGCATTCTGGTGAAATGAGCATCGGAATATTTTCGAAGATATATAAGTATGAGATGAATACTCTTGAACGGTTTACAGTAGCTGCTTTGGTGAAGTGAATTCTTTTGTGCACCCCGTTAAATCTGCTCATCACTGAACATCATTATATAATAATTTGTGACAAAAACACGACTGCATAATGTTTAATGAAAAAAGTAAAAGTTCTTCGCTAAACTACTGACATTTCTAAGATAAGCAGGATATTGTTTGTATAACTTCATGAAGAGTTGGCAAAATGACGAACGTGGTGTACATATCGCAGATGAATTGGCATGCAAAGTTTGTTAGCGCTAGGATGTGTCCAGTGTTCGCCACCCATGAATATTGATGCGGCCCAGTTCTGTTCCACCACTTAGCTCGGAGCCGTACATTACGTCCAGTGGACGTCTCCACTACAACGCTGTTTAAATAATTGAATCCTTTAAGCGATGCCAGATTTTGCACTAGCATTATTTGTTGATGTCCATCTTCAAAGGACGAATGGTAGGCTTTGCGTTGAGTTTATTGTTTTGGGTTAGCCGTACAAGTTGAGTGAAGTGTGCTGAAGATATTTAAAAAGATTTTATTTTTTTCTAACTCTTAAAATATTCGGCTACACTGTCGCATTGGGTTAAACTCAGATGTATATTTTACGTTTTTTGTATAAATTCCAAAATTTATTGGATTGTTCCAAAAATACTTTGAGGTGTCAGTTTCAGTTTTTGGTTTAAATCAGTCAACGTTATGATTGTTTCCTAAGAACGTTTAAAAGGTCCAAGTAGGTATAGTGTATTCCAGTTTATGAGGCAGCACTAGCTCGTGGTAGGAAAGTTCGTCAGTTATTCAGGAGAGCGAGGGTCGCGACGGCACTCACTTGCCCGCCATGTAATTCTAATGAGTATTAGTGTCGCCCGTCGGCTGCTCAGACCACGTTCTATACGATGCACTGATTGAGATTTACCGCTGCGAGATTCTCCATTTGTTTCATATTTGTCAGAAGTCATTTGCTGATGATCATGTGCTTGGTTAAGAAGACATTTACTCCCTATTGCTATGCTATGCGGGAAGGTGTGCTCTGCAGTAGGTCATTATAGGCTGATGATGACGATGATACTAGCAAGGTTTGGAGTCCCATCTTCGTCCAGTACAATCATTTTGTTTCTATTTGTAATAATTAAATACCTATGTATAGAAAAAAATAATATAGTATATTTATACGGTGTTATTTATGTTTATTATTTAATTTCGATAACATATTCTTTAACACAGGCTAGCAATTTTAGCTTCAGGTTCAGCCAAATTTCGTCAAGGAAAGTGATATTGATTGATTTCAATGCGTGTTTATGATTTTTTAATGATGTTTAATTTCTAATAACACGGAATTTCGTAGGTGACTTCAATAAAGATTTTTAGATTAAATTTATATTAAATAAAGTATCTAAAAGTTTCTAGTAGGTTAAATACTGCTTTAATGTTTTTTATTTTGCCTCTTATTATTATTAAATTATTCAGTCATATGACATACAAATATCGTTAAAAATCACAAATTATTTTAAAATTATGATATACACTGTACAGATAACTAAATACGGCAAGGTTTCAACCTTGCCGATTTAGTTATTTGTACAGTGTTTATACAATTAACCAATTAACATTTTGATTACAATCGAATCTAGTTACGAAAAGCAGATTTCATATCCTAAACGCATACGAAGCTGTAATGGATTTGTCATTAGAAACATCGCACAGCGCATACGTTGTCGGCCGTACGCGCTCGCTGGACTGTGAAAATGATTTTGATTTGACCCTTTGAAGGGTGGCTCTACCGCAAAATTACATTTCCATCTGTGAATTTGCTTATGTATCTGACACTCCATTATACATATCCGTAATTGGAAGGAGCGATCATGTAGCTACTATGTTGTACGTATGGTTCTGAATAGTGCTTGTATTTATTTGTTTGTATTTGTTTTTTGAGGAATTATGTTTCTTGATAATTCTTAAACTTTTCGGGTGAGCAAAGTCAGGGAATTGAAAGTTTTGTGTTGGTACTTTGTTTAAAAAATCGAGTATCTGAAACACATATCATGAAATGTATGATTGAGCAAACCCCAAATCTACGGTGGTAGAATTAATAATACGTACTTATTAAACTGTTTTCAAAATGCTTAAGTTGAAAAAGGGACGCCAAGGTTTCTCATGCTATTGAAAGTATATAGATGCCCTTTTAACAAGTTGTAAAAGTAGCTCAGTTACTCGTAACATCTACAATGCTATCATAACATATTTGAAACCGTAGAAATTTGTTTGCACAAATATAATGTAATCACATGCCAGTACGGGAAACGCAAATCAGAACGTAAGCTTCGCTTCGCGTTTTACTAATAAAATGATATGATGCTACGCAATATCGTAGCATTCGTCGTAGCAGTGATCTAGCATAGAATATGTGTTAAATGTTTTCATTACTTTTTGGCTTTTTCATAAACATGTCCAAAAATATTAAATAAATAAAAAATGTAGTTTCGGTAGTTTGTTCCATTTATTGTTCCGGTGGTGTAATCACTCTAGTTTTTATCTTTTTTTAATTGCCAATTCAAAGCGACTTATTTTTGGTACTGTTCAGAAGGTTTTAGAATATAAATGTCAATAACATAATCGGTGACGTCGTTTAACAGCGTGGGTATAATACTCGCGCGGGGCGAGGCCTCTTTATCCGCAAACGCGGCACCGTAAGAGATAATTTTATTCTGAAAGTATCTCTCTTACTGCTGATATATTCAACAGAATATTCCCATATGTGCGTAATTCTGCGGAATGGCAAAAAAGGTCTGTTTGAGGGGTGAAATATGTAAATTTATTGTCTTGGGCGTCGAGCGGCGCCCCCGTCATACCCCGACACGTAGGATAAAGGAAATGTTAATGCGTGCCAATTTATGTGCTTTTCTATGATTTCGCTGAATCGGCCCCACAGTTCCCCCTTGCGGGTGGAGCGGCCGTTTATAGATTGAAGTGTTCCAATACCACCTCGATGTTTAGACAACTCGAACTTCCGTGAAATATTATAGGCGCCCGTTTTCCGGATCGCGGTGTTTTTGTTTAGCGGGAAGTTTGCAAATAAACGTATCTTGTGATTGATGTTCACTCAACTAGGATTGTAGAGCGGTTGAGACCTACTTGTATGCACTCTGTTCAGTACGAGACTGTAACTGAAGATATCAGATATCTCTTTTTCGCATTCTGAGATAGTCTCCTCTTTGGTACAGCATGAAGGTATTGTTAAGTATATAACTAATTGCTGGTGACTACAAAATACCGAATATTGGATGGCAGGACTGTGGAACTTATATGGAGCCCATGACTGCTGGTACTGCCTTTCTAATAAAAACTTCGACTTTTTGTGATAGCGTCGGTGGCTTTTTGGTGTGGTGGACTGCTGCCTTCCGATTGTGCGTGAGGTCAGCCAATCTGCACTGGGCCCACGTGGACGACTAACGGCCTATACATCCTATACAGGAAGGCTCGTGCTCCTCGGGAGGGACGTATAATGAGCTGATGTGATGATATATCGATGTATTTCCATGTATTATGCTAGAAAATATTGTTCTGTTTCGTTTTTCGCACAAATAAAAAGTGAAATTTTGGTAAGGTTTTTTCTTTAATAAGGCCAATGTAGGTCAGTGCTTTGTATATCCAGGTTGAAATAAATTAGTGATATAAGCCAAACATTCTCAAAGGAGTTCTAATACAATTTATCTTGTTTTTTATTGATTTTTTTCCAAAATAGACTCGTCCTGGTCATACTTTTTGTGACATAATAAGTAATGCAACAAATTATAATTGTAATTATTGGAACAAATAATGGCCAGACGACTTGTGCAAGGTAAAGACAAGATAAGACTAGTGCAGAACCGGGATATCTAGCACAGAACAGGGGAGACGTACTTCCAGCAGTAAACTGCGATAGGTTGAAGAGATACAAATAATGCTCCTGAAAGCATGTCTCTAAACAAAAAAAACGAAACATATGTACCATTACGTAATCTGTACTCAGAAAATTAAATATGTCGCCAGTTGTGCTTGTAAATTAAATGTCGCTTACTTATCATATTAATTATATTTCCATGTATGAGTCAGAGGAGCAATAAATCGGCGCATCGCACGGTCGGTTAACAACAGCGCCAAACACCCAATCTATCCCCTCACTAGCGCCGACTAATTCACAAAGGCCAAATGTGACATAATACCAGCATAATTCAATGTTTTGCTCACCATATTGTATTTTATTTATGAGTTATGCCCTTTTGACTGTCTTGCATCCTTGTCTGTTGTATGGTGTGATGTGTTGCTGTCTCCGTCGATCGGAGCGGAGCAGGAGGGTGGCGATTCATCGCGGCTGTATGAACGGATGGTTAAATAGTACGAGTTAACTTACACCGCATCGGCTACGCGTCATTTAGGGGTGAGGTGGATGGCGTTATGCGACCTGTTGATCATGAATAAAACGTATAGTGTTCAAAGTTGACCTTGAAAATTTTGTAGGACTTTTTAATCCTTCAAAAAATCAGTGTCTCAATCAGAATAGTATACATTATTAGTCAAAAGTGAGCGTCGGTGGCTCAATGGTGTTAACTGTCGCCTTCCTACCGGGAGGGCTGAGGTTCAAATCCCGACACGTACCAATGTATTTTCAAATTTTCGAAAATATATGTACGTTATCCGACGCTCTTACAGTGAAGGAAAACATCGTGAGGAAACCTTCATGCATGCCTGCTGGGGTGGTGGTGTGTGAAGTCGTCCAATCCGCACTGGGCCCGCGTGGACGACTAAGGCCTAATCACCCTATACGGGTAGGCTCGTGCCCCTCGGTGGGGACGTTTAACGAGCTGATGATGATTAGTCAAAAGGACTCAGCTTATGCTGCTGTCTGTACGTTTGTGAGTATAAAGAAAGTTGTAACGATTTTATTAGCAAACCAGCTATTAGCTGATCTTCTGGCAGGGCCTAAAAGACGACGGAAGCGAAACAAACGTAAGTTGCATGTCTATAAAGGTTCATGTGATGTTTTGAAATATATTATGTAACTTGTATGTAGCATCTGTATCATATGGAATAAATAAATAAAGCGTTTATTTAAATGTATTGAATGGGTAGTCAAATAATAAGCTGATTCACCTGATATTAAGTCATGGACAATAGATACTCCGAAAGAGCTACAGTTGCGTTGCCAACTTCAAAAAAGAGACGGAAAAGGAGCATCGGGGAAGGAGGAGTTTTGGGCCTCCGGTAACCAACTTGACAAAGTACAACGCGCGTTGTTTCATGCCAGTTTTCTGTAACAACGTGGTACTCCACACATAAACATTAATTAAAATAATACATTATGATTGTTGCTCTCCACAAATCGTACATAACACAATTAGTATAAATAATGCAGTAAAAAGAACAAGAACAGGTAACCGTTCAGCTTATGCTTATCTATTACCAGGAATCTCAGACAGCGCTGATTTACAGCCACTCCCTTTTTCTCTCCAGGAGAAACAGGTCATGAGGACTGCGTAATTTGAACTTTTAGTAATTAAACATCTCAATGAAATAAAAAAAGATGATAAGGATTCTACAATCAAATTCAAAATGTGGGCAATTAAACAAAAACAATTAAATAAAAAATAAGGACGTATTTTATGAGATTTATGTGTGTGTGTGATTGTTGTCTGTAAGCGCGCTTATGTGTGCATGTGAAAAGTAGTTGTGTACATGTTTCAGTGCCTACCTATTAAAATTTCTAATACCCGCTGATAATATCTTGCGCAGCTAATTATTTTCTTAGTACAGGGGTGACAAGTCATTATAAACATAATGCTTAAATGAATTAATCATTATTTAATTTTCGAATTATTTTTTTGCGTTGTCTTTCTATTTTTACAGTACAGACATGAATGATGAAATATGATGATGATAATTCCTCAATATCGCAGACTGTCGAAAACATTTCTTGTTAAATCATGCTGCATAAAACCTTTCGTCTAAGACTAAACCCAGGAACAAAATGTCTGAAGTGTGTCGCGAGGGCACGAAGGAAATGTATTTTGCGCTGCGCGCGGACGGAACGTTTTTCAAATGCGTTCCCATTTAATTTGGGAGGGTCCCGTCTGTCGATATTTAAATTTTTAAACGTCTCCCGGACACGAGAGACGTGCGCGACCAATTTGTTTGCACAAATTTGTCAGACAATTCTAAGTTGTCAATGATTGTGTACCGTTTCCGTTACTGTTGATTAACAAGCTGAGTCAGTGTAGAATATGGTGGACTTTAAAACCATTTATTTTTTATCGATATTGATATTTGATGTTACTATAACAAGGGACATTTATTTGAGATCTGTTATTTTTTGGTTTAAGACCAGAGGCTTATTTTCTATTTGGTAAGAAAAGCCATTTTTCGGTGAGTTTAAATTGAGACCTAAATACCTAATTATACATGCCCATAATCCATATATCTTCAAGACAATTCTTAATTCTAAAAATGTAGTTACTACACCACCTTGATTTCATTTCATTGGCATCCGAATAGCTCATCTTACTACCGGCCCCAATAAATCAGAGCCAACATTGGCTATTGATTAATATTAACTTGCACTAATTTGTCAAACAGTCAACGTTGGCAAACATCTTTTCCATCTTGCGGCGTTTGCCCTCCGCAGTGCGGTTATTATACACGACAGATGATATAAACAAGCAAATTGTCTGCCACAGTTAAGTGCTAATACATTTCCATAATAAAATTAATAAATCTGACAACTGCGGCGCGTGCGCTCCGCGGGGGATCCGACACCCGCACCGTTGGGGTTTGCTATCGTCTATAAAAATGTGATTTTATTATTTCATTTAGCGATATAAAAATCATTGAATTTAGTGCGAACAGGTGCGTGTTTTCTTGAGAATATAATGCCGACAAATTCATACTCCTTAATATATTTTTATGAAGAAGTTAGCAACGATACAGACAGTGATAAGTGTCAGCTGTTTTCTATTACACTTGAGATTCCAAAAACAGGAAACAGTCCAATCATTTATTAGTGTCGTGTTTTTTTCTACGTTACGAATGTACAGCATGGTCAAGATGCTCACTTGATGGCAAGTGATATGCCTGACCATGACAGAGTGAACTTGATGGACGCACTGCGCCCGACACCCGAGACAACAGATGTTACGTCTCTTATACCCTGTAATTTCACTTGCTACAGTCTCCCCATTTCAAACCACAGAAGTGCAAAACCCATTTTTTTACGGGATGACATCTGCACTGTGGTTGTACCTACCTAGACGACTCAGTATAGAGTCTACCTCCTAGTAAAATGTGTTGTTGTGATTAAATTATAATTTAAACTTCTTCACTTGTATGTTATTATTATGAAGTATAATATTTCTCATGAATCCTGTATATATTTGAAGACAGAATAGATAAGAAACTCATTTTGGTGCATAAATGTGTACTCTGTTTACTAAACTAAAACATTTGATTAAGATCACGTAACAGTAGGTAAAATATTTCCTACGTTTAGGTTTTTATTAAATATACCTTCATCATCATCATCAGCTCATTAAACGTCCCCACCGAGGGCACGAGCCTACCCGTATAGGGTGATTAGGCCTTAGTCGTCCACGCGGGCCCAGTGCGGATTGGATTACTTCACACACAACCTTCGAATCTCTTCGCAGGCGTGCATGAAGGTTTCCTGACGATGTTTCCTTCATCTTAAGAGCGTCGGATAACGTACATATATTTTCGAAAATTCGAAAATACATTGATACGTGTCGGGATTTGAACCTCAGCCCTCCCGGTAGGAAGGGACAGTCCACACCACTGTGCCACCATGCTCAATATACCTTATGATATAATAATATATAATGAGGCCTAATATGATAGATCATAATATGTTATTCGTAGCAGAATTAATTTCGACTGCTTGAGTGTTATAAGAAAAATGGCAATACCCGGGGAAAACGATAATGCATATTCAGATATAGTAAACGTATCATGCGAGTAGCGCGGTTAATGCAGATTGTGGCATTTACGTTATGGCCACAGTTTCGTCCTAGAGTCTCGGTCGCACACCTACCATCAGTCATTACGCGACGCACTAATCCCAAACGGCATCCCGCCAATCCACCCGGCCAACACGTCTTCCCAGCTCGCGAATAGCCGTCAACAAACTCAATTTATGTAGCGTATCAACAATGTTTCCGAATAAATAACATTAAGGAATGTGTAATAAGCGTGGCGGCTCATTTATTATTCTTTATAAGGAAACAAAGGCGAGGGTTAGCCGTAATAAGGCTCCGCCACCTCGCGGCTTATCTTTATTGCCTCCAACCCACGTAGAATAATAAATCGTTTTCATCAAAAAAAATACTCGACAGTTTTTGTCGGAGTCGAGCGAACGGGCGGAAGGGTGGCAATTTTCCACCCCCATAATACAATATTTTCCGACATTTTCCACGGGAATACAGCTTCGAATCGCTCGCTCGCAAGCGGCAGGTTCTTTAATGTGTATTTTTCGTCCAATCAGAGCGGCGAGAGTCTCGATATTACCTCAACTGTCACACATAAAGTGGAAAATATGGTCGGCAGATGTAGGGGGAGCTAGGTCGGCGTTAGCGGGGGCTGCTTGGCAGTCGGCGCGCGTACGCGACGCTCGCGGCGCGCGGAAGGAACGCTCCGCACCAGGTTTATAGCTTTTCTTTCAGCTCCACTCAGGTACGGCCGTATCATAACGGGAATAGCGGCGCGTGATGTGAACCGTGATAAAATAAATGTCGAGATAGGCTTATGTATTGTACTGTTTATCTTAATAATGGCCGCCCGGAGAAAACTTTCGATTAAACTTTGCCTTTTCGCGAGCTGCTTTCTTGTTTTTATTCTTTTGTACATAAGTAATGAAACTTTTTTTGATGAAAATTGTTATTAACAGTGCAGGACAGTGTTCATGGTAAATATAGTCTCTAAGTCTACTTCAGCACTGCCTTTGTCTTAAATGGGCGTGTCATGTACAGTTATGTGATAGGTCGTTCCACTCACTTAATGACTAGGTGGTACTGAGTCGTCTAGGTAGGTACCGATGCCAGATTGTGCCGTGAAATAGGACTGTTACCTCTTATGTGTTTCGCAAGGAGAGCACTGTAGCTAAATTCCGGGTATGAAAGACGTAATATATGTGATCTCGGGTGGCAGTCGCAGGACACTGTGGGTGATATTTATTGACTATTTCCTTCAACAATGGTCAGGCGTATCATTTTCCGCCAGGTGAGCGAACTGACCACCCCGTTCACGTAATGCCATTTATGGCAAAGAAGACAAAAAAGATTTTCTTTTTTTAAATGTATGGCTGAAGAATTATAGACCCATCACGCTATTGAGCCACATTTACAAGTTGTTCTCCAGAGTCATCACGAACCGTCTCGCGTGTAGGTTTGATGATTTCCAGCCCCCCAAACAAGCCGGGTTCCGCAAAGGCTTCAGCACCATAGACCACATACATACGCTGCGGCAGGTTATACAGAAGACTAGAGAGTATGGCCATTATGCTTGGCGTTTGTGGACTATGAGAAAGCCTTTGATTCGATCGAGACTTGGGCTGTGCTTCAGGCCCTCCAACGGTGCCATATTGACTTTCGCTATATCGAAGTATTGAGATGTCTGTGAGAGCGCTACTATGTCAGTCCGTGTACATGAAGAGCTTACACAACCTATCCAATTGCACCGAGGAGTGAGACAGGGAGACGTTATATCTCCGAAACTGTTCACAGTTGCGTTGGAAGATATGTTTAAGCTGCTCGATTGGAAAGGACTCGGCATCAACGTAATGGCGAGTACATCACTCATCTTCGATTTGCCGATGATATAGTAGTCATGGCAGAATCCATGGAGGATTTAAGCACTATGCTCGAAACCCTAGACAGAGCTTCTCAACAGGTGGGTCTTAAAATGAACATGGACAAGACGAAAGTCATGTCTAATACCCATGTCGTACCTATACCGATATTAGTTGGAAGTTCTGTCCTCGAAGTTGTAGACGAATATGTGTACCTGGGACAGGTAGTCCAAATGGGTAGGTCCAACTTCGAGAAGGAGGTTTCGTCGAATTCAATTAGGATGGGCAGCGTTTGGGAAGTTAAGGCAGATCTTTTCGTCCAAAATACCTCAGTGTCTCAAGACGAAGGTTTTTGACCAGTGTGTGTTGCCAGTTATGACATACGGAAGCGAAACGTGGTCGCTCACTAAGGGCCTCTTGAATAGACTCAAGGTTGCTCAGCGTGCTATGGAGAGGGCTATGTTAGGTGTCTCCCTACGCGATAAAATCCGAAACGATGATATCCGTAGGAGAACTAGGGTGACCGACATAGCCCAGAGGATTAGCAAGTTGAAGTGGCAGTGGGCAGGGCACATAGTGCGTAGAACCGATGGCCGATGGGGCGGAAAGGTTCTCGAGTGGCGTCCACGTAACGGAAAGCGAAGCGTAGGCCGACCCCTAACCAGATGGACGGATGATCTGGTTAAGGTGGCGGGTGCAGATGGATGTCAACTGCAAGGGATCGGTCCGCGTGGAAATCATTAGGGGAGGCCTTCGTTCAGCAGTGGACATAATTAGGCTGTAATGATGATGAATGATGATGAAATGTATGGCGTACATGTGCTTACACTTTAAATTGATTTTATACCACGTAAAAGTTATTTCTATTGTCTCAACAGTGAACAGAAGAAGCCATTGAATTATGCAAATACCCTTGTTTAAATAAGATAATGGTACCCTTATAACATTTGTGAGGACGAATGATAATTCTGCAAAGAGGCGGTGCGCGGCTGCCGCTAATTCGACTGCGGGAATTGCCGGCGGCGGATATAAATCGCGATTCATTTCTCATCGTAACTTTTGTCGGTTCTTATCTGTTAGACTTCACTTTTCATCATCCGAGGGGATTTATGTAATGCCTAGTCATTTCTCGGCGTCGAGGCGAGGCTTATCGGCGGAGCGGAGCTCGCTTGATTGATGAGCGCGCAAAAATAAATGTTGAGTTAAATTATTCGATAAGTTGGAAACGGAAGTTAAACGGGAATTATCTTTGTCTTGCCCCCGAAGATTTCACGGTTGTAGCTGTTATGTCGGACTGATTGATGGATTGAGGTGTTCATTTATTCTGTTGTACGTGCTGTGCTGTAGGGTCATGGCATTATATTGAAATATTTTTGTCTGTGCTATCTCTGAACTTTATGGTTGTCATTTACTGATACTAGTTATAAACAATGACCTTTAGGCGTGTGTGTGTTGCAAATAGAAATGGATGTAAGCGAAGACGGATATGGACTTATGAAAGATTTGCTTGAATATATTTATAGTTCGATAAAGATCTTTGTAGAGCGTTGGCTTACTGTGTACCCATGGTGATCCATGGTTTGGCGTTTGATTTATATGAGCGCAAATATGTATAAAATACATTCAATTTGTATTACTTGTGGAAGATCGTGTAAAATTTCGTATACCTTGCGTATACCTATCACCAGGTGGTCAACTCGGTACTGAGTCGTCTAGGTAGGTACCGCAGTGCCAGATATCGTCCTGTATGTAAAGAGTGTTTTGCACTTCTGTGTTTCGGGATGACGGCATTGTAGCTAGTGAAATTACCGGGTATAAGAGATGTAACATCTGTTGTATCGGGTGACTGTCGCAGAGCAGTGTTGACGGAAAAATAATGACTACCTATGATTATTAATTTCCTTCAACAGTGCTTCTGTCATAGACAGGCGTATCACTTACCACCAGGTGAGCACACTGACCGTTCGCTTATGGCATAAAACACTTCACTTCTTTTTTCCGCCATTATGTTAATGATTTTGATTTGGCTGTGTTCGGACTGCGACTTGGACGTGCAACTTTATTTCAGAAGTGCAGAATACTGATATTTCAGGTGACGGTTTTCCATTTACCAACTGGTGGGCTGTTAATTCATTGCTACATTTTTTTTAATGTAAAAAGTTAATATAAATGGAAGTGTAATTTGAAATTGGAATAGTTTTTTCATTTTATTTATTTCAAGTAACAAGACTGATTTTAGTTAGTAACAATTTTAACTTATCCTATGCTAGTACAAAAATTGTTAGATGTCAGCAGTTCCAGCTTTTGGGGTCTAAGCCACCTGCACGTGATTCATCCTGCCGAATAGTTATTCATCTTCTCAATATGATTGATGATTATGACCATGAATAACTGTTCCAGCCTATAAAGGCCCATTGCCAGGCACAGGCCTTCTCGCACATCATAGCTATGATAAGACTGGGTGATTCTTAATGTCCAAACCAAACTAGGAAAAATCGCAAAAAGTGATGTTTCACCACGGGATTCGAACCCACGACGCATAGTTATTGAGGCTCTGCTAACCTACCAATAAACATTGACAAGTATAATCCAGTAGTATATAGTGCAAGACCATTCGATGATAAAAGCCACTCAGAGGCTTATGAATTTTATTATGGCAAACAATTTTTGAAAGTTCAAATCTTTTGGAACAGGCTAAACGCCTTTCAAATAAATTCAAAATAAATAGACGTATTGTATGTTTTCTTCGAGTACATTGATAACGTGACATACGTAATGGCAGCCGCAGTCACAATAGGGAGGTAACGGCCCAGAATTAGGCACGGAAGCTAATGCCATAATTGAATGCAATCAGGGCCCCGTCGGATGATTTATACCCACCGCCGTCGGAGTCCACCCTGCCTCACATTTACATCTGAAGTAGCGACATTGTATAAATGTCCTTTTAATATATTTACGTGATTGATGATGGAAGTAGTAAAGTGAAACTACGAATAAATAATTTAGGTGGAAATTTACTTTTCATGTATGTAAAACTGTAATATGAAAACTTATCATTGAATAAAAATACTTTTTTCAATAATACTAACATTTTTTTATTATAAGATCTTTTTAGAATTTAAGAATTAGACTTTACAATAAGAAATTACCAGAGTTATTCGCTAAAAATCCTATAAAATCTGGTATATTTTGTAAATCGTGTAAATGTTGTTTCTTAAGCTGTCCACCGAATAATAGGCGTACATAATCCCCAGAGCGCTGTTCGTAGTACGAAACAGCACTCACCTGTTAAACCAACAGCGGTTCGTGTAATGCCAACTTGTGCTCTAGATTCTTAAATTGCATGCGGGACTGCAGCTGTCCACTTAAAAAGAGCATTGCGGCTAATCTCTACGACACATGTACAAACAAAGTTTAATTGTAGCGGTGCCCCGCGCGCCTGCAAAACCGATTACAGTCTTACGAGCTCACCTTCGATTCCTGCAGCGCCCACACACCCGCACACATATTCAATTCCAATCAATCCACCGCACATATTTATATGTAGACATGTGCATGTTTTTATTGCGGACTGCATCGAATGGCCGCAACATTGCATCCACCCCTCGCTTGCGGAAAAACCTTTTATTTTTAATTTCGATTTTATTTTTTCCGAGCGCCGTGTCGTTCTAGTTTTATTTTGTTTCATTTCATAGCGCAGGGTGGGTGCGCGACAGATCGGAATTTCAGATATGTACAATTTAAAATCGTGTAAGTACGGTCAGCGTGCGGGAGGGCCGGGGCTGCTCGCTCCCGCTAGACTGACGCCTGTCGGTTTGTTTTCTTTGCTTTTTTCGAATTCTATTTTCATTTGATTGCATTTGAATTTCCGCCGCCAATATCCGCTAACTAAACACGATTAATGCGGAGCGGAGATGGACAGGCGGGCGGGGCTCCTGCCCGCTTTTATCGTTTTATATTAGAAGCCAGCTAATTTATTGCAAACTGCGCTACGGGTCGCTTTATTATAGTCGGGTGGAATTTGAACAGTATGTATGGGTGAACTGTTGATTGAAAAATCAGTACCATGGCTGCATTAACCGTTGAATTGGGCAAATGTGACACGTATATTGCATCTTGTGGTCCACATATTGATCAATAATATTGTAGAATACAAGACACTTAATTCTTATTGATGTACTATTTTGGAGAACAGTTATTTTTATTTAAAGACTTGCAATTTTTTTCAGTAAGTTGCAAAAAGAAAATTGAGTATAAATAAAAGCATTATTTGTAAATATTATTTGACACAGAGAACAAAACTGTAGTTAAATAAAACCTTGTATTTTAATAGTTTGTTGTCATATATTCTTACAGATTTATTTGCATTGTTGCTGATTATTTTATTGTACACTATATGACTGGATTATCTATTTCGCAAGGTTCGCGTAGCCAACATTATAATGTGAGGACAAGCGGGGAGCGATCGAGCCGTTATTGGCAAACTTCTCGGCGACACGGGCCTTGATTAAAAGTATGCAAATTTTATTACAGCCCGCGACCCGCAGTCGACCCGGACAACTAAATATCGACTGTAAGTTATAGCAGATTGCTTGATACGATTGATTGAAGGTTATGGAAAATATTCCAAACAGTAGAATGTATGAGTATGTGTTGGAATTCTGGATATTTTTTATTGATTGTATTATTTTTCTTCTTCTTCTGCAAGTGCCTCTTCAATCCTGAAGGTTGGCCGTCAGCTTTTTGTACTCGATCTAGTGAACCGCTAGTCGGAACAGTTTTACGACGGAAGTAATGCCGGTCCAATCATATATGTATATATGGATAGGCATTTGACCACCATCTCACCTGATGGCAAATGATGAGGCGACCGAGAATGTTTGCAATATTACTATTAAAATGTGTGTGTTTGTTGTGCTATGTATAGCAAATTTTATTTTTTGCGTAGAACGTAAAATATACATTTTTGTATCATAAACCAATGAAAAGATAAAATGACCTACGATGTAATTCAAAGGTTGTGCGTGAAGTCCAAGGTCCAAGGTCTTATACACCCTATACGGGTAGGCTCGTGCCTTCGGCACGATTCGTTGGTGGAGGCTGGAAGAGAAAAGCGGAGGAACGTGATTCATCATCAGCCTTTAACGTACATGCAAGGCATAGCATAGGCCTTCGCGGACAATATAGCTGAGACTGGGGTCTCTGTCCCATATACATATCCAGCAGTGGGCTGCAACATGTTGAAGAGAGGTAGATACATATCATTTATGAATAAAAGAATTCAATTTACCAAAATTATACTCAAAATCATAGTCATCACACGTTAAGTAGCCAATAGCATGGACAGCTATGTTCAATGGAAATTCCTGCACACATGTATAAAAAGCAATTGACGGTATAAAATACCTAGCCGTGTTTGTAATAAATAATTCGGGGCTACGTGTACTAGAGTGGGGTTTTGTTTATGTCAAATTGTAATTTATTGGTTACTCGGCTCGACTTGGATATTACAACGGGCGCCCCGCCCCCTCCCCCTTCGTACCCCCGCCCTTTCCATGAAAATTTTATATTACCGTGTCGACGTGTCGCGTCATCCGTTTTTTCTTACCATGACCAGCCAAAGCGATCTTTTGATTAAATTAAGGGGATCAACGGGAATTTTTACACTGATTGATAGGTTGACACAGCGTTTCAAGGAACATCGGAATTTATATTGGCTATATGATTGAGCGTAAATTTAGCTTTTGTATATTTATACAGTTAATAATCATTAAGGCTCATCAATCACGTGCGAGGTGGAGTGACTTAATAAAGATTGGTTAATGAACACAGTTTCTGATACACGGTGTTTTATTGATGGTTATTTAAAAAAAACCGCACAATATTGTACTTACGTAATTATGTACGTATGCCTTTAACTATTCTAGATCAAATTTAGTATCCCAAATCATAAGGTTTGGAATAACAAGTCCTGGGTCTGAGGTCCGTCTACGCTTTTTTTTCCGTTAATATGGGCACCTGCTTTATTTTATATACATAAAGATATAGTATTAGATTTGATTAGTTTTATACAAAGAGTGCATACGTATCTATCATATTTGTTTAAAAAGACGCTGTGAAAGACATTAGACGGTGGTAGCCACCAATACAATGCAACACCCATCTCGGGTTGGTAGTCGATAACATTTGACCATAAATAACATCAAATACATCGATCTTTTCAAAAAAATATCTGGGATTATGGATGGATGACAAGTTAACGTGGAAAGTGCATATTGAGCATATTAGAAGTAAGTTACAATCAGTGTTGGGCTCTTTAAGGAAATCATCAAATTGCATACCATACAAATTTCGCCCTATGTTGTACGATGCATTAGTAAAATCACATCTTCAATATTTAATAGAAATTTGGGGATCAGCATCTATGACTACACTTAAAGACTTGCAAATCATACAAAACAAAATAATAAAAGTACTATTTCATTTAAATATTACCCCTACAAATACATTATACAGAAAAACTAAATTATTTAATATTCACCAACTTTACAAATACAGTACATGTATACTTATAAAAAAAATTACATCAAATATAATTCACTGTAGTATTAGCATACCAAAAAAGAATTACAAACATAATCTAAGAAATAAAAACAAACTACACCTCCATTACCCAGAACCCTAAACTACGGAAAAAAGAGTATAACGTTCGAAGGTGTACAGTTTTATAACAGATTACCGGAGGAAATTAAAGAATGTAAAAGCATTTACTCATTTAAAAAAAACTAAAAGAACATTTTATCCATGAACTATAAACTTATATCTAAAAAAAAAAATTAGAACTATAATAATAACAATTCTAATTATATTAATTCTTTAATTTTTTAAGGTTCATATCAACAATATATTTAATATACCATCAAAGTATTGATCCTTAAAAATCCGTTCAATTTTGATTTTTCATTTGTTGATTGTTTTTTAAATTAATTAAAAAATACAATTGTCGACGAACATAAGTGTGTAATATCCAAAATAAACAAAATTAACACCGAAAAAAGGTGAATATAACTAAACTAGTATAAAATAAATTAACAGCAGTCGACTCAATACATCTCTATAATAAGTAATGATGTCTTGGCCGTGTCTATTGTATTGAGCCGCGCCGAGCCAGAACCGGTAGGCAAGTCGATTTGATGCAAAAAATGTGCGCTTGCTTGTGCTGTGTATACGGGCCCAACTTATATTATTATCAGTTATCGTTGTTATCTATTGTGTATTGAATGTACAAGTTTTATGCAGTTGCGCTGCGCCTTATTTTAGAATTAACTACTATACTACGTTTTTTTTTCTCATTGTAAGTGAACTGTATCTGTTCTATGAGAAATAATATCTTTAAACCCAACATTCAACAATCCGCATTAGACCTGGTGTTTGGTGATGTTAGTTGAGAAATGGATAGTTATTGGCGCGTTGATATTTAAACCTTAACTTTTCAACCCTTCTTTATTGCATCAGTTGTTGTCGTTAGTCCACAAACATTAGAACATCTTGGTCAATTTTCGTTCAAAATTAGATAATTTATCAATGATGTAGGCGATTATATCATTGTAGTGACATATGCCCTGTTTTATACTTGAGATCAGAGGTGATAAATTTACCACCTATTCAAAAGTATAATGTTAATATTATACATTAAGAACGCACTCAAAATGTCAATCAAATATACTAATTGTAATAAATTTATGTCTGTTCAATATTATCGCAACACAATGTCGCCATTATAAAATTCGCCCCAATTTACGACCCACTATGGTTCCGCGCATAAACGTTCTTTTACTGTGACAATCAACAGCTGAGTGTATAGAATAGTGATGGCCAGATATTTGACCCGCGACCCCGGCCTCACCCCTGTC
This sequence comes from Leucinodes orbonalis, assembly GCA_019425675.1. NCBI lineage: Eukaryota > Metazoa > Arthropoda > Insecta > Lepidoptera > Crambidae > Leucinodes > Leucinodes orbonalis. Next base: position 43,184 of record PQWD01002862.1, read on the forward strand.
ATGTTGCTACTTACGATTACAAAAATGCATTCACCCCAAACGATCAGTGCAAATTTTCGCTACGCACTTTAGTAGCGTAAATTGCATTTGGAAGCTCTCGCTTTGATGGATGGGTATTGTTTCTATTTGTTTGGACATTAAATTTTTATATTTCGGTGTGGGTATAAGGTGATTTGACTTTGTGTCTAATGTTATAATGTATGAGCAGTTTTTGTGGCATTTGACTTTTGTAGAAGGCAAAGCTAAAAGAGTTATGACGATCGGCTTAATCTGTTTACAATAATTGTACTAGAAAAAAGACGACTAATGGTAGACCTCATTTTCTTCCTCAAGTTGCTCAGTAATAAAATTGATTGTCCTCAGTTCCTAGATCAAGAGCAGTTTAGTATTCCCTTTCGGTACCCTCGCCAAAACATTAAGAATCTTTTTGCACTTCCTATAAGAAAAACAACAGCTAGTCAGCATTTCCTTGTTCCGAGGATATACAAACTATTCAATGGCTTTAGTAATATCCTGGATATATCTGACAATTTAAGTAGAAATCGAAGAGCAATACGAAATTACTTATCATGATTGGTTGTTGTAATTTATTTTTATTAAATGTAATATAAGTGTCGCAATTAATACCTAGTTGTAATGTGCATGTTGTGTTTGTCTTTTATTAGTTGTAATTTAGCGTGAATTGTTATTTAGTAGTTTTATATGTAGTCATGTAATAATGTAACAACTGTTGACAGACCTAAATAAAAAAAGATAATATTTCTTAATATTGAAAGGATTTCAACATATAGTTACTTAAAAATTTGGTCTAAGTTTTAATTTTCATACAGAATGAGCAGTTTTTTCTTAATTACAGAAGTAACCGCGGTAAAAGAGATTTTCTCACAGTAAAACTTAGCCTATGTGTCACAGTGTCGGCTGATTTCATAAGTAATTTTATTTAAATCGCTTAAGCCATAATTAAGTAACAAAAATACTCACTCATAAACTTTCGCCTTTTAAGTGTGATATATTTGGATAAAATTGTTTGTCGTTACATTATAATCATGTTACATATGCTCTAATTTTTCACGGTGAAACTCTCGATGTTTTTTTATAACATTAGATGCAAATCACCGTGAATTTTAGTCTGTGTGGTGTTGTTAGTATTGTTACTATATTGCCCAATGATATTCTGTATATATAAAAGTAGATACGCCACCCGTGCCTCAAAAACGAACCGCCGAAGAGAGTACCGTTTGTACTCTTTTGTTAAGGTAAATGTACGCTCATTCGAAATATGTGTATGTGTGCTGACACTGCATTCGGAACACTTTTTTCGATTGTTTTGTGAACATATCACAATTCAATTCTTTATTAGAGCATTGATATTGCCGATGCAATAACTATTTATAAATTTTATATGTTATCATCTTGATGACAACCATTCAATACACTAGATCTTTTAATGGTTATGGGGGTTAAGATCCGTACACTTTCACGTTGTTCTAGCGTTAAGTATGAATAGTTGTCGTAATTATATCATATCATGGCTAAGATTTGTGAGAAGGTCTGTACCTAGAATTTGATGTTCTGGCTTGTTGATTCTAAAATTATTACTTACTGTTCGTACTGTGTAAACAATAGACAAAGATCCAACGAACCATTTAGGATATACGAACTCCAACAGCCTAAAAGCCAAAACTGTCGCACAGAAATTAGTCGACTCGCGTTGTCGCCTAACTACGGCCGGAATTCGTCAACTTAAACCATTTCCACTTTAACTTGAGCAACAACTTATAATAGAATAACTTTGCAGATTAATCTATTTTCTGTCGAAGGCTCAGCACCTGAGCCGGAGCGATTGTTGTCAACGTCACCGCTGAGACGCGCACGTGACTTTATTCGCCCGTTTAATCTCATTTTATCAATAGACAAAAGTGAGGAATTGTTGCAAAAGTTTCTTGAGTGGCTGTGTAGTCGACAGCACTTTTTACTGGGAGTGACCCGCGGGTCGCTACTCTCGCTGATAAGCAGTAAATTGCTTTTCTTTCCATTTCTTAATAACCATGCCCTCCCCCTCCCATTCCTTCTACTACCCCGCAAGGTGCGCTCGCATCGCAATATTCTTTTATATCTCCCTAAGAAAAGTTTAATTACGGCACTGCTCAGAAAGGGCGAAGTCGCGTTATGTTCTAATTATTGTACCGACAATAAAATACGCAAACGAGTGTATATATACAATTAGACATTCTCCCGATCGTTAAAAGGGAAATTTAAATGGAATTTTTATGTCAGCAATTAACGGATAACGTCGGCACTAGACATTTTTTGTAATTACAAAAATAGATTCTGAATGTAGCGTGAAAAAAGATTAGGCGGAAAACACTCCAGATACTGCAGGCTGACATTTCGAATACCTAAGAGGAATTGTTTGTTTGTTATTTATAATAAGCCGGCGAGGAAACAATTACCGTGTCGACAGAGTTCTCGGAAGTACTTCGATGTTTAGAATAATATAGCGCATCATAAGAGTAATAGTTAGTACATAATTAAATCTGGTTATAATAATCCAGTAACCATATTGTAGGTGTTGAGAGGTTTAATTATATATGGCAGCTTTAATCTATACTAATATATAAAAGCTGAAGAGTTTCAGTTTGTTTGAACGCGCTAATCTCAGGAACTAAAGGTTCGATTTGAAAAATATATTTCAGTGTTTTTAAACCAAATTGCTTTACAATCATTCAATTTAAATGAATATCTTATGAGATTCGGTTTTAAACTTTCCTATATAAACGAAGTAGCGGGTTCAAGAGACGTTAGGCCAAAGTAACTATTCCACGGAGAAGTCGCACGCAAAGCTAGTTATTAATACAGACCCTAATACTTGATGTATTTTTCCCAAAATTGGTTTGCTAATTGCTGTTAGCAAACCAATAATTTAGGTATAAATATCTGTCCACTACTATTTTATACTGTAATCGTAATCGCTTTATGCAATATAGTGATAGCGTAAAAAGTTATCTACGTATTTATATTTACTTTCCTATTTGTCATAACAGGTAGTATAACTGATAACTAGATTGTTTTTTCTGTTATCAACCAAGATTCTGACTAAAACGAAGTTTTTTTAATGTTATAAATTTACAAGACGTCAGGACGCTCACCTGATAAGTGATACGCCTAACCATGACAGAGCGGCATTGAAGAAGACTAATAACTGATAGACAGTTGTTTAGTCACCGCAATTCCCTTTTGGACGATCTTAATCATTAAGCTAAACATTTAACTCATAATATGGCCTATTAGATTATTTGTCACCATATAAATCAATCGACCAGCTCAAGTGTCATTACAGGGCACAGGCCGTCTCGTGTAGAATGGTTATGAGGAGTAAAGGGCTTTAACTACTATACGGGGCCAATGCAGATAGATTAGTGTTAACGACTACATTATAATAGTATATATATATAGTATATATTATATAGTATAGGCATGGAAGGAATAAAGTAAGATTTTTTGGTAACCGATCCGACAACGTTTGCAATAATTAAACTAGAGCATTTCTCAAACAAACATCCTAGTCACTAATAAGACATATACGTAATTATTACCATTATTGTAATATTACTTGCCCTCGTGCGTTATCTACTTAATCTAGATATGTTCCTGACTAAAAATTAATAAAGATTACCATCTAGTAGGACACTTATTGGTAATTGATAGGTTTTGTTATATGGGTAAAGCATTTCTTCAATAATTTTCTAGTGTTTCCTGTACGCAGCCTTTTAAGCTGAACATTATGTTAGTTCAATAGAAGGTGCAAATCCCTGGGAGCGTTTCAATGTTGCATACACAAACAGGTGTTCGCACGGCGGGCTGGTGTGTTCATGAAGATGGAGAACGGTTAAGAAGCCGGGGAGTAGCGGATTTATCGCCGCACCGGCTTCCGTGGCCGATGCTTTCCAACTGTTACTATGGAAAACTTCGTCTTGCTAGTATTTTGTAATGTAAGCTTGTAATGTCAAGTTTGAAATTTTATATTTATAACGAATTAAATCTATAGCCGCTGGAAGTGGTCAAATGGTTAATAAAACGAATATAAAAGAACACCAATTATTGAGTGACATCGCTGATACATAATATTATTTCCGATGGACCAAATGATGTGTTTGCTTCTTTCTTTTTTGTTTATTTATTTGTATTTATACTTATAAAAATATCTATTTTTATGTATGTATATTTTATTTATTTTATTTTATGTTTATTTATTTACACCTATGGTTATTTAAGTTCATCAGAGTATGTTTATTTTTAATGTGTTATCCAGTGTATGTATTGTTTGTATAAGTATATAGTTTTTTGTATATTTGTCATATACCGCACCCAATTAAATTTTTCTGCTTGAACCGAAGGTAAACTGGTAGAGAATGCCTCTAGGCATTAAGATCGCCTTTGTGGTATTGTATTTGGTGCATAAAGAATAAATAAATAGGTCTTGAGAAAGTTATTTCAGAAACCTTTTCATGTATTTTAGATATATTAAATATTTATATATTCCATAATCTTTTGAGATTATGGTGAAATAGGATTTTTGTTATTATCATAAAAAGAAATCAATGGATTATTAACAAAAAACCTTAAGGTTTCATTGTAGACACATACTAAAATTGCTTCCATATATTTTAACTTTTAAGTTTACCTCAGATAAAGGAACGACTGGACTTTTTAATTAAAATCTTTTTGTCTGACTTATTTTTACCTGAGGGAGACCGTGTATGAGGTCAATTTTCGACTCATCTATTTCTTCCACTATATTCGTATTTCGTTTAAATAGTTAACCAATTAGTAAACAAAAATTGAAAACAATAATACCGCGTTTAAACACATAAATGTCACAAGCAACACACTGTAATCCCAATTTAGAATAGGTAATTTATGTATTAAGTTTACTGTGTGTGTGTGTAGATTCAGATTATTAAATCAATAAAAAACACTAAACACTAACTGAAATAAGCACTCATGTTAGCTTCTAGTTGTTGGGTCGCCCGGCGTGAGCGCCGTGCGCTCCGCTGATTTATACCGCGCAATCTCACAAAACTTACTTCACATTTAAATTTCCAAACTGTCTAAGCTGCTCTTAACGTTCACCATATTATCTCATTCGATCGCCTATAAATTTTATGAGCTGACTCGCCTTTGTCGCATTTCAGCTTTGACTTGAATTAATAGTCCGAAGGGACTGTACACTTTTTGTTTTATGGCCCACACTCCTTCAGTATATTTTAAGTAGGTGCCCGTTTGATCCAATGGGGCCTCGAGTGATACGGATGTATCACTGCAAATGTTTAAATTTATAATAACTGTAAAGAGGGCCGCAACGGTTACTCCGGTGGGATTTACAAAATGTGCTGATCCTCCGCGCCTGTTATGAATATCTAATTTAAATTTGGAATTCTCTGAGTGTGAGACCGATGTTTGTTGCCGCGAGTGTTATGCAAACATCCACTCCGGTACCACGAAACTTTGTCACTTTAGGGCGGAACGAGTAAGCCGCGAATTCCTCACAACGAAGCGTGCTTTGATTAAATCTTCGCGACAATCTTGGTACGGGGACCGTCGCAGCAACCCCTCTCATAATTTAGTTTGAAACTTTTTAATTAGCTTTATATTTGTGTTTGCAGATTGAGACTTCGTCTCTCGGTTTGTCATTCTGTTGGCTGCGGCTAAAAAGTTTATTATATTTAATGCAAAGCCAAGAAACTGCTACTTGATTTCTATTTCAATTACAGGGAGATTGTTTTTAATAATAATTGTATATATATTTAGGTCATTTGTGATTTCTTGTTAAATTATTTTGTTAATTTAAATACAGTGCTGAAGGCGACCATTTAGTTTGCCATTAAGAAAATCTTACGCCTGTCACCAAAGGTATTTTATAACCAGTAATTCACTAGCTAGCAGATAATACGTTAATGAATATTAATTGACACGGAATGTAGTTGGTATATGTAGTTTATTCTAAGTCAATAGATGCATAAGTTAGTGTCAAATGTAAGGGGCTGCGGTTACCGTTAACTTCAACGACATGACTTGAATCCAATCGCACCAAACTAAATTTTATCTGCGCGCAAACATACCTGCTTTGTAACAAGCAGCAAATGTGATTTGAGACGCTTAACACAAATATTTGTATGCGTCTTGTTGGACTAAGGAGCCATCTAATTAGATAGGCCTGGTCCACATTCAAACTGAATAGTAATGAAAGCCAATTGGATCTATGGCTTACATAGACAAACAGGACGAGGTTAATTTGTTAGACGGTTAATCCAAAATGGTTTTAATTTAACTTTTTTTATATAAGTTAACGGGCGGTAAGTATGCTCACCTAATGGTAAGTTATACACCTGACCAAAACAGATGCAGTGTTTAAGAAAAATAACAGTAAGTAGAAATTATTTTCCGACAACACTGCTCTGCGCCGTCACACGAGACGACAGATGTTAGGGCTCTTATACTCGGTAGTAAGTAAAGCATTTCTAGGGGAATTATTTTAATTTGGGTAACTCGTGATGCTTTCTTAATTAATAAATTTAAGAAGGTGAATCACTATTTTACTCATAATAAATCTGTAGCAGGTATCTAAACTCGTAAGTAAACATTATTTTTATTTTTTGCTACTTACTGTTACGGAATCCTCCATGGGTGAGACTAACTCGCACTTGGCCAATTTTAATATGTTACTTCATTATTAGAGAAGGGTGTTTTATATATCTCAAATTTGTACAAATGAAACATACAACATTGAGTTGTTACATCAATACTCATCGATAAACATAAAGCTCTCCAACACTCAATGTGGTCGTCTAAACAGTTGGCAGCGTGCGATTAAGTATTCTCAGAGTAAGTATTGGATGAAATTAATCGAAGTTCGGATTACGGGCACCGGGTTAATCTGGTACGACGGTATCGGGGCGCGGACTTGTTATCTGCTTAATGTCTGGTAAAACAACGGGATCAAGGGATAAGGAACGTCCTTTCATATGGCGCTGCCCTGCGCCGTGATTAGTGCAAGTTCCAAGTGAAGATTGCTGCTTATATTTGTTACGGATGTGGCTGTTGATAAATGTTAGAGATCGCTGCTTCGTGATACTTGTCCGAAAACGATCATGTTATTGTGAGGAGGCGGACATGCATTTCAATTTGTAGATATGAGATACAAATTTCTCGGGCTAAGGCTAAACTTTGAGGATAGCGCTTGGAATTGTGTCCGTGTTCGAATGAAACAGCCGGTTCGGGCACGCCTCAAAATAGGCTCAAGAGTAAATCGTGCCCCGTGCGTGGACTAGTAATTGTCCGTGAATGAACAGCTGAGTGCGCATCGTCGCAATCGGTGTCGACTTAAGACTCATGCAAATTCAATTTCGTGCCCAAGCAATCTGCCGTAAGGCCAACCGAACATATTATGCTGGATTTATCTTTATTGCAGCCGTAAACCTCGAACTAACTTCGACTGTCGAACTTGCGCCATTAGTGAAGACACCGAATACAGGATTGTTTTGGTAGGGTGCGGAGTTGTAAGTCTTATTGCTTTTAGTACCGTAGGGCTGGATGTGTTTAATCTAAGGTGTAAGTTTCGAATTACATTTAGTGTTTGTCAAAAAAGAAGTCGTTTATATTCTGAACTTACATAGTTATAGAGTAATGCCTTCATATTCAACAACGATTCGATGTTGTGGAAGACTTTGACTATGTGCACACTTTATCCATTTAGCTACCGTACCTATCATACTATTTACTTAATTAGAACACTAATGAATCATAGTTGTAGTAAACTTAATGCAACAATGTTGAAGTTAAGTTCGTGATGAGATTTCTTGTCCAAAGATTGTGTGTAATAACCCTTCTTAACCAGGTATAAATATGGGACCCGGATTAACGCAGTTGAGTGCTTTTAACGTGGCTCGCTAAAACGAGTGGTTATTAAAAATGGTCGCACAAAAAGACAGGATGTTTACTGCGATGACAATATCAACATTCAATTTGGAACAAAATAGCACAACAAAAGCGAGCGAGTGCGTCGGTACTCCACTGTTATGACATAATACGCGCAATATCGGCCATAATGCCGAGGACGCAAAAAGACATCGCCGCCGGCCGCTCACAAAAGTAGATGTCACGAAGATCCATGCGTGAAATGTCCCAAATCACAACAAAAAGCCCGACAAAAGTGTTGTTGTATAAACGTAAAATGAAATTTAATAAACACGCGACAATAGGGTCGGTTGTAGATGTTTCGCCGAGATCGAGATGTGTATGGGGATAAGCTGGCAAAAGGTTGCATCGCAGTATGTTTGATTTCTCGTCGGCGGAGCGTGAACGGTGGAGAGTGCAATTGCAACAACAGCATCTGCCAACCGAGCCGCCGTATAGATACTTTTTAATTTTGATTATGGACTAACAATGTAACATTGTAATCGGTTATCGAAACCACTTACGATCTGTGCTCGTTACGTCTATACAGGGTCGATATTTCAATGAAACATTTCATTACAAAAGATGTAATGAAGCACTGGAATGAGTGTTATTTTAGAGAAGTGTTAATATAAAATAGTTGAGTATCCATTGGACTGCGGGAGGTACTTAACAACAAGATATAATTGATGACAAGGTATAAATGATTTAATTGAATTAATTTGGATTCACTTGTGATCCTGGTTCTGTTTGCTACAAGTTATGTGCGAGTTCCAAATCTATATTCAGCATTTGCAAGTATAGGCAGTCTGTTTTTGTGTATGGATTTTAAATCATACGAATAGACAGACGATGCTTAAAAGATATTTGATGATCGCTTCATATAAATACATTTACTATGTCGTGTTTTTTGGAAGTGCTTTTTTGAGCAATTCTGGTGTACAATATGATGATAAACGTAAGTGTACCCGATCGAAACGATACCCTTTTGCTAGTTTCTTGTATAAAATGGACAGTCACTCGAGTGCTCCTTTATTTGACATCATACGCTCATCTAACCATTTAGTAAAGACTAGATACTCATTTGTAAAAAATGTGTCTTGTCTTTAATCATTAAAAGTAACGGTACTAATTACAGTTAACGATAAATGATTCCGTTATACATTTGGTTCAACATACGTGTGCATAGTTCCGCGTTGTGTTTAGCACAATCGGTTACTAACCGTGCATGTGAAGCAACTATCGCAGTGGTCACACATCACACAGTGGTATGACATTAAAATATAACTTCAAGCCTTCTTTGGCAAGCGCGGGAAGCCGCTTCACTTCCTTTATCTGTCTACAACCCATCACAGTGTATTACTGGTCTTCCTCTTCTGCTTTTTAGCAAGTCATCGATACATCGGACCGGAAGAAGAGAAGTCCTTCCGGCCTGAACCATGTCTTGGCAAATCCTGGCGGTCTCCACTCCGGAATTTAGCTACTTTAATTGGCTGATTGGATCTGCGACATATGTGACCACTGCTCTTTAAGTTGCTGATTCTCTTTGGGCTCGTTAAAGTATACATATTTTTTTGTTGATTGTGGCTTCCGATTACCATACTTTGTTAAACATTAATCCGTATTCATATTTTAATAGGCCAAAATATGTGCCTTAATTATTCCGAGATCACTGAATTTCAAACGCCGTTATAATTTGTAATAATAGATGAGTGCCTCCACAACACAGAAACAGATACATCCTCAAACACCACGAGGGCTTTATCAAATAAAATAATTAATTTCGTCGGAATCGCGCAATCATTCCAGAAGTGTATTAGGAGATAAGTATCAAACGTTTCTATTTAACTTCTCTGTAGGGCGGAAATTCCCCGGGCGCCATATTGAAATGTTTATAATTAAATTACATAAAGACGAAGAAAATTAATTTCACAGTGCGAAGTGGCGAGCGCCTCGCGCCGACACAAAGCGGAAGGCTCCTCAAAGGCGGCGCTGCCGTCGCCCGAATTTAATTTTCCAGATGTTTTTGGAAATTGCCGAGCAGTTGAATAATCACGTTATAACTTAACGGTATTAAATTTTATACGTTAAAGTGTTAATATTTCATTTTCAAGTTTAATTTAATTAATTCCAAAGTTAGCGGTGTTTGTATTAAGATGGTGTATAATTGGGAGATGAGTCTTGTGATTTGATAACTGATACAGAGCTAGTAAGATTTACATATGCTTTTTTATTTAACACGTCTTCATTGACTGGTCTTTCATATATCCATATTTGTAATATATGCTATAGGAATCCAATTGTTTGAATATTTAAAATTATATCTTAAATATGCAAAATATAACTTGATCTTAGTTTTCAAGTATTGTTTCTTTAGCTTAACCCCTCTTAAAACAAGTTAACCTAGTGTTACAAGTAGATGCAGTTCAAATATACTATTGAGTGGTGACAGTGTAGATAAATTAACATTAATTGTCTCGGCATTAGCTGAGTGGCAATTATTTGGATAGCATTAAGTCATAATTATTATTTATTTTGGGGAATAACGTGAACTTTAATTTGCACCAAACATGTTTTTTCTTTCGTTCTTTATTTTATAGGTAAAGTACCAAGGGTCAAAGAAGAACATACACTTGTAGGATTTTATCATCGAGCAATCATCATCAGCTCATTAAACGTCCCCACCGAGTGGCACGAGCCTACCCGTATAGGGTGATTAGGCCTTAGTCGTCCACGCGGGCCCAGTGCGAATTGGACGACTTCACACACAACCTTCGAATCTCTTCGCAGGCGTGCATGAAGGTTTCCTCACGATGTTTTCCTTCACCGTAAGAGCGTCGGATAACGTACATATATTTTTCGAAAATTCGAAAATACATTGGTACGAGTCGGGATTTGAACCTCAGCCCTCCCAGTAGGAAGGCGACAGTCCACACCACTGAGCCACCGACGCTCTATCATCGAGCAATGCATAATTTGAAACTGGTCAAGTCTCATTGCGTGATTGCTTTGATTGCATCTGATGATTCTTATGGCATACGCAACCAGATATATTGGTGTTACTAGTAATGAGTTACTATCACTTATCTATAAGCGTACGGGACACATCTCTATTAATAAAAGCATATTCTAAAATCTGATACATATCTCGCGATAAGTCTTGACAAAGTCTCCCGCGTAAAGATATCTCGAGGAGGCGGCAGGTCGGAGCTTCGCGCGACGAAACAAATTGATGTACCCAAATAATTATTAATGCCTCACGAAATTTAATTGGAAAAGTTGAATTTGTATCGCGCTCACGGCGTAGGTGAGCGATTCGAGTCGTCGCCAGGCGCCGCGCGCACTGTTTACGAGATAATTAATCTCAAAGTATTTACGGCTTTAATCGAGGCACGAGTGCCTGATGGGGAGCGAATAACTCTCGTATGTAATAACGTTGCTGCTATACTGATACAGTTTTGTTTAGTACGCTGCTTTGTACGGCTTCCAGTACAACTCTTATTATACGAAAACGCCTGTTACCTCGCTATTTGAGGGTTGGCTTGAATGGTTTATTTAGTAGCAATACTAATTGTACCTATTCAACTGTCTGTAATTATTTGGTAATGAAATAATGATTAAATTTACCTCCAGAATACAAATATGTAGGTAGAAATAATTTGGACAGTCAGGAGATTAAACGGGCAATGTCCTAACTAAACTGAGGTAAATCGAACAAGCTGTGTTAAAAAATTCTGTATCCTTTAGTGTGGTAGTTAAAGTATGTATTTTTACATCCATAATAACTATATTTATTGCAGGTGTAATTGATCAACGGAAAAGACTTGCCCTAACTGGGATTTGGGAACACCAGACATGGGGGAATATAACCAAGATCTCAGACTACTTCACCAGACGAACAACTACATCAAATAAAAAATAAACTATAGTTTAACCATGTAAATACAAGTCCGGATTTTAAGTGCGGAATATTCAGGTGGTATAACAAATAGTGAGCGTTTTTCTTGTATATGCGACGCACTGGAGTTCATTATATTTTTACCGTAAACAGTGGTTATAGGTGAGCACTTTCCAACATATTTTTTTTCTACTTGTGACTAAAGCCATACAACGTCCTGGAAATAGACCTCCTTCAATGCTTTGAATGTTGAGGGCTTGCAGTCCTTATTCCGCCGCGTTAGTTCAGTTCTTAATTTTTAGCGCTTTGCCGTGCAGACTTGGTTTCGATTCCAATACATGGTTTGATACTAAAATCCACTATCCATCAATTTATAACTTTTGTTATTTTGTTGCCTTTAACACAAAATAATCACACTGAAATTATGCCTTGAAAATAAGCCAGAAGTTATCTACTTATAATCACATTATATCGAAATATTTTCATAATGCTTAGAATTTTTTTTTAATACTATCATTTTGAAACATCTCAACATGAAATTAAAACAAACGGAATAAGTTTAACTTGAAAAAAATGTGTTTAGTTCATCTATCCACCAATAGATGACGTTAGTTGTATGGTTCGCAAAGTGAATCGATTAGTTCGTTTCTTTTCCGCGCGAACACAGCGCTCTTTTTCCTACATCGTTACGGCTAATATTTTTTATATAGGTACTACCCAACGTTTCGTTCAAATCACCTGATGTTGAAAGCGTGTATTGTTTTTAATATTTGTATTTTATTATTAATTGTATTAGTGTGTAGTGTGTAAGATATTAATATTCGAAAGAAGTTGATTGAAATAAAGAAAATATTTAATTAATAGCGAGTAAGCGATACTTGCTATTAATTAAATATTTGTACTCTTAGGAATAGTAACAGACAGTTGGCGTGGCAAAGGACACACTTCATCATGATCGCATACAGCGTGACGAGAGGTGAGCTCATAGCCGCTTCATTTTTATATGTGTAGTACCTACATTTCCTCAGTTATCTTCTGCGATACCTGTAAGATGAAAGAGTCCAATGGTTTTCTTATAAAGTGCCACAACTATAGGCTAAACATTTCCAAAATTTATAAGCTTTTGATCACTTGACAGCATCTGTCATTGTTTCCAGTAAAGGTTATTATTCGTTTTAAATGGTTCTAGAGTTGTCTACAGGCACTGGTTTCTCAGCGCATCGCATGGGCCGTTTAAGCTAATTAACAATAGATCGGACTGCCGCAACAATGAAAAACGAAGAATAAATGTCAATTTCACAAACGACTAGGAGGGCTCGCCTTAATCGAATTCCGTTTAATAATAGTACGGCGTTAGAGTTGAATGCACTCTGATAGTGCGATAGTTAACTGTCATTGTGGCGTCTTATATTGGAATATCGGTTTCTTATAAAGTATTTTTTATTGCTATTGTGAGGGGAACGTTATGTCTTTTAGTTATAGGAATTATTTATACATTTCACTAAAGGCATTAAGTTCTTAGTTAATTGGTATCGTGGGTTCGATTAACCGCACGATGTTTTTGATTAAATTATAAGGCAAACATGTATCCAGGTGAAATTACTATTATAACGTCAAAAATATTTTATTGTTCCTCAGAAATAAATACATTTTGAAAACCATATGAACAATGTTTTGATAAAATTTTAATTGCAAAGTAAAGGGATAGGCATTGTCCTTTTAATTCATTGAATTGCTAACGCACCTGTTGACATATTTTTTGTTATTTTACCAAATATTTGTTTATCTTCTGAATATTTCATTTAGTGATTTAATACGTTTTTTAAGTAAAAGCTCTAAGAGATTAGCTAGAGCTATTACCAGCCTTATCGGCTATATTCACGATGGCTTATGGAACAAGATCGCTACATACAGCTCTAGCGATCTACATACATCAAATATGTGGTTCATTGCAAATCATATTTGCTTCACATTTAAAGATATAGATGTTATTACTATAGTAAATATATAATTATTATAAAGTAAATAATTCCAGTTGATGGAGTGTCTACTGCCGCCTGTTGTAAATACAGCATCTTTTGTTTAGTGTAGTTAACTAATTTGTGTCATAAAAACGGTAATTTTTGAGACACCTAGCTAGCAAATTCTATATTTCACTACCTGTTCTATAACTAAAAGATTTAAAAAAAGGTAAACAAAGCGTGGACTGTTAACCATGCAACATAATAGGATATATTCCTTTACTTGTTTATGCTATAGCGGGAAAACGCGCAAACGGCTCATCTGATGGTAAATGACACCGCCGCCTATGTACATTTGCAATACCAGAGGTACTGAAAGGAAACCAATTACTAAATTTAATAATACGTTTATTTGATCTAGAAACTAGAACTAGAACACACTTATTGCTATTGAGTTTTCGGTAAATGAATTTATTTAGTATTTTGCTGACGGCACTTAAAATAGGAAATACCTGTCCTATACGTATTAGCTAGCTATCCATAGGTACAATACAATTAACAGCGTAATATGTAGCTCTTTTAGGGGGACTGAATGAAGCTTTATAAATTATAAAAATTAAGACTAGCATTATAATAACGGTGGAACCTGTTTCTCAGTACCTATGACTTCAGTTTTATTTTTCATCGACATTATTCCGCGCTTGTCACTCTAGCTAGATGATATATGTATATGAAGACTTCTGTAGCATATCATTCAACAAACTACAGTGCCCCGTTCCCGAAACACAAACATAGAAGTGCATAACATGCCTATTTCACGGGATGATATCTGGTTCTGCGATAAAGAACTTCCGACAAGACTCCAAGAATGAGTCTGCCACCACCTAGTAAATTTATAATAAAGGAAGCAGAAAACGTCAAATTGACTTTTAAACGCCATTTGTGCGTCGTCATTGCACGTTATGTACTAAATAGCGACGACTTTTAAAATTAAGAGCATTTAAAAAAGCCTGAAGCCACAAAATAAACGTTAGCTATTTAGCTCAGAATAGGATCGGTTTGAGACCCCTTGATGGTGCGATTAGGATCTACTCAGTGGGTCCGTTCGTTTGCAGCATGAAATGAGCCGGAATTGGTGAAAAATCTCTTTGAGCGAGCGTCGGGAGGGATTTGCTTTGTTTTACCTGGTGTTTCACTTTTTGATGTCGAGTATTAGACTTTAAATTGTTCTATCATTTATTATTCGCTCGATATTTCATTTAGCATAAAGCAAATTACATAATAATATTAAAAAAGACAGGCGATATTTCTTATCAATTTTAGTCAAAAAAATTAAAATCTTTTTTTAGGATCCGTTACAGTATTTCATATGTAATGAAATGCGAAATTATTTAACTCAAAACTACAACACCAATTTTGTTAAACGTTTCTTCCTTTTAAAATAAAACTATAAATTCTAAGACAGATTCCATAACTTACATGTTACATACCCAACCTATTACAGCCTCAAATGTAATTATAATTGATGTCCACTAAAAACAAAGCCCACCAACGATATAGCGCTGCCCTTATTAAGACAAAGTATAGCATTAAAGTTAACACAGTCCAGTACAGTGGGAATAATTATAAGGGGGGTGCTGAGCTTGTACGAATGAGTCGAGTATGAGGAACGACTGACCCCAGCCCACCCCCACTGACCGCTGCCCCCGTTGCCTAGCAACGATCCGCTACCTAATCATCATAAACAGATAAGTCGCCATCTTTGATAATGGTGCACATTTCATCGCAAGTTATTGTTTTTTTGTCTTGTTATTCTTTAGAGTAGCACCTATCCTATGACTTGTTTGACAATAACAAAAAGTGACTGTTGGATATATTTATTTATTTTTATTTAGTTGGCTTATACTATAAAATAAGAAACTAAGTTTATGCACACAGTAACAATGGTTACAAATAACATAAGTGTTAGTAATTTTGACGAAAATGTATTGAGCAGCTAAACCTTACCCTAAAAATCTAAAAAATAAACAAATAAGAAGCGAACAATAAACGCCATCTTACAAATGCAAAAACCATTTGCAAGATACGAACAATTCTGAAAGAAAAACAAACGAAGCAAACGTTTTGGATATCGAATAATCCTTTCGGCTGAGCGTTTAACCCCCCATTTAAAGTTTAAGCCGCCTGCATTTTTAATAAATTTCAAAGAGATGTCAATGAGTGTTTTATTTGCATAGGGCTAAGCTCGGCAGCGTACGCGAGTAGATTTTGCTGTACGTCATTTGTTAAGCTCGCACCCTTGCGACAACCCTGCATCTCTGCACTTCTGTTGACAGAATATCAAATGATATTTTGATTGTGTACATATCGCTTCATAAGTGCTATTCTGTGGGGTAACCAAAGAGGTTGCGCGCAGAGTCAACAACACCGTTAACAAATGCAAATGGATATATGTTGGGTTACTGTGATTGATTGTCTAGCTAAATGTATTAACTCGATGTATATTTCAATATCTTAATTAAATATAATACTTTTTTCCTAATTAAATATACTACTTTTGGAGTGATTCAATGATTTATATGTATTTGTATGTTTGTTTTAGTTGACCGAGTGCCTCCAATGCTTTTTGTTGTAATCAAATAAAAAATAATTACCTATATCAAATTAGACTTTATTTTTTATATTCATTGGTTTGGGATCGATAAGCCATCGAGATGTAATACCTACATCATATAATGTTAAAGTATCCATTAACTTCACTATGTATCTTTAGTGTGGGAGAGCAATGCTAGTACTACGGCCTTACAGAGAATGGCGAGGTCTCACGTAAGCATTGTTTCGTCGAGTGAGTGATATTACCTGAGGCCTAAAATATTTTTTGTGTTCTAAAGTGTACAAGAACGCCACGACGCTCACCTGATATTAAGTAATACGCCTGACTGACAAAATAGCATTGAAGTCGACCAACAACTGATGGACAGTTATTACTCTCCTTCAATGCTGCTCTGCGCCCAACACCCAACAACAGATGTTACGTCTCTAATACATAACATAGAAGTGCAGAACAGTTCTAATTGTATACGGGATGATATCTGGCACTGCGGTGGTACTTACATAGACGACTCAGCACCGCGTCTTTCACCTAGTGGTGTCCACCATCTTCTCATTTCCTCGTATTTCCATTCACATCGTATTTATGACAACGCACTCGTGGCATCTTCGGAATATGAATTGTTCATGGGTGGCGGTTTCACTTAAAATCAGGTGAACCGCTGTTTTGCCTACCAATGGTATAAAAATATCCAAAGTTCGAAATGCATATGTACTCGTTGATACTAAAGTAACACATGTTACTTATGCTTTATCTAAGAAATACCATTCTAAATAGATATCCTCAATTATGCTTTCTGGCATTCCTTCGCGTTCATGAGCGAGGTGGCTAACTACAAACCTGCGGGGTGCAAGCCGTCGATCAATCAACAGCTCAGCAATGCGTGCGCGCACTCGATCCTAGCAAGGATTGCGGTAAAATGATAAAAAAAAGAAAAAACGCATAGAAACGCATAGTTCTCCATCAGATTTAACATTAAATAATTTCAATAACGTGGTGAGGCATAACTATTCCATGTGTGATGAGATGAGAGTTCCATTAAGTGAGTTATTTTTTGGCTATGAGTATCATCGAGAGGTTTATATTTAATAATAAGTAATATTATTATTCAATAATGTCACGCTCTGTTCAGGGGGTGTTTAGTGATCGGACCATAAACAAGAAGACCATGAAGTCAACCGGTGCTTGGTGTTAGCGATCGGCTGACGGTAAACGCCGGGTGACTTCATCATTGCAGCCTAACATGAGCTGGAACCTGAGCGAAGAGTTTTCCATGAAACATCTTTAGTTGTCATCATTCATCGGTTTCCACCTTTTTACTACGCAGCAGCATCTTTACCACGTCATTGGTCTACTAGGGGCCGGCCTATGTTTTTCTGTATTCCACGGTTGAAACCCTGACGATGATACATCCCCTTTTTATCTTCATTGTTTGGTGAAGTTATATATTATCTATTAATGTATGATATTTTGTTTATGTTCATATTATTTTAAAACCTATATTTATGAGTCAATTTCTGATCGAATGAGAGCGTCTCATTCAAAACTTGTATATTTAAAATAGATTACAAGCGTTAGATAGATATCTTATGGTGATCAAGTAGCTCCAATAGGATCCATTTACTTTCACAATTAGCAACATTAAAAATGGAATGCTGTATATAGTATTAACTAAGAATATTTAAAAACTTGGATTCTTAACCATTTAAACAAATCTGAGCATACTTTCCACCGTGTTTTACTCCATCAAGTCCCGTAAATCCAATTCGAATTAAAGTGCTACCACAGGGCATATCCATTCATTATCTAGTCCATTCAAAGGGCATCAGTCAGTTGGAGCCTTAAAAAGGGTAATAGATGCATGTCTTGTCGGCTATTGTCTCGGCGGGTAATCGCTTCCGTGAGAGTACGGCTGGTCGCGATCACCGATCTGACAGTTTCAATTTGTATGCCGACCGCTGCCAGACTGCCCACCCCACGTGTTCTCACGCCACCTCTACATTTTAACTAATTATTGTTTCACTTTTTGAGGCATAAAACATGTTCGGCCGTTAACAATCGAAACTCGTGACGCTAATATCAATTCGACACTTTTAAACGTCAGACTATACACGTTTTGTTATTTTATTACAATATCCAATAGTGTATGTTAATTCACCACTGTTTGCTGTAAGGTTTACACATTTTAAACCACATTTCAATGAGAAACCAAGGATGGCTCTTAATGGAGCAACTTGAATTTATGCGACATTTAATTAGTAAATATTATGAAGAAAAGGTGCGAATTTGCGTTGTTTTTGTATAAAACTCCATATAAGCGTTGTGGTAATGAGATGATGGACGTGAGATTACTATTACGAGTATTAATAAACGTGCCTATAAAAATATGATACATACCAGCCCCAGTACAATGTTGTGCTGACTTTATATGTACCGCCAGAACGTTCGCATAGAAATAATAAAACGCATTCCCAATTCAGAGCTGCTTTCCTAGTCGGCCAATAATTACGTGAACGATTATTCGTATAAGGCGACACATTATCGGCCATTATCATCTATTCGCGGGTTGTTTTTAGTCGTAACGTTTTGAAGGAATGGCGTGTAGAGACGCGACCTAGGTGCGGCTGGAGCAAGCGGCATCCTTTGTGCCGTTGAAAAAGTGTTTATAGATTGATATAATTCAAAAGATGAATGAGCAGAAATCGTATGCAACTTGTCCCGGGCGAGCACGCTTCGCCACCTCGCCTATTCAGGATGTATCGGTTATGGAGTGGATCTAATGACCGTTCCCAGTTTGGCGCTACTTTGAAATACGGCTTTTTGCTGGTTTTCTTGTGCTAATGTCAGTGGACGTCCGCAACGGGACGTCATATAACGGCGACGACAGGCATTTTATATTTTAAATTTGTTCAAGTTTTATATCGGTATGTTTATGGTGACAGACGAGTTATGAAATGCCTTTCCCTGTTTAAAATTATTTGCCGTGTAGCTATCGATGGCACAGTATTTTTATGCCTTACCATAGGTATTTTATGATTAAGGTTATGCATGTTTGAGTTTATTTATTTAGGAGTCTCTAATATTTATATTTTTATATCTATGTTATACTACAATGAACATTTTTGTAATATTTGACCAATTTATTGTAAATAAAATTGTTGGTACAATGCATATATATAAAAAATTTAAAAGCTTTAAGGCTATATGGTTATTTGCATATGTAATATACTATTTCCATGAATTATTAAGTTTATATATATTTATGTAAATAAAATGTATGTTTACTTAATTTGGCATCCTTATTAGGGCAAAAAGTTGCACTCCGCGGATTTAATCATCCGTTAAAATACTCGAAGGCAGAAAAGGGAATAAATTTAAAGGCAGTTTGTTTAATTATCGTGCCTAATACATACATTTATTATAAAGTGGAATAGCTCTTTATGCAAGTATTGGTGGTACATAAATGTATATAGCAAGAATCACATTAGCGGCATTAAAATCCTCCTTGCATTCGTTACCGCTCTGTGTATGGCAAAATATGTGCACCGAGGGCGGCCATTCGCGCCGTATGATTTTCAGAAATAGCCACGCTTATAGGCACTAAGGATACAATATTTTTATGCAGTGCGTTTTTCCTTAGCAGTTGTTTTTACAGCCATTACCGCATCTAAAGTAGGAAAATCGCTCGAGATGCTACATTCTAATGATGGCTGGAAGGCGCGCGCGTGCGCTGGTACTCTGTCCGAGCGAAGGGTTGTCAAACAGTGATTACGTTTGTCTTAGATCAACCAGTTTATTTGGTTTGAAATTAAATCAAAATTATTTTCGGCATTAAACATGGTGTTATCAGGTAGTGATCGCATAAGGTACATTCAATAGAGCTCATGTTTACCTTAGTATAGCGCATGCATATTTTAAAAGTATAAAGAATTATCAAAATCATAGTATATCTTATATTTATAATTACCTACAATAAAAAAGATACCATATTGGATATTTGAATGTCAGTGGAAGTAAGCTTAGCCGTCTTAGTTTATCATATTATTAAATATTCTATTCTACAATTATGCTATAATGTAGACTTCAGCAAGCAAGATATCATTATTTGTGTGTCATGAATCTGACCTACCAAGGTATTTATCAACTATTTGATTGTGATTTACCTAAAGGATGTTAAAATAACATATTTGTGTGGTCGAATGATGTGAATGAGGTTGCAAAGAAGCCAAGTAATTTTAGAACCTTTTGTGTTCAAGTGAGAAAAGTTAAACAACATTGGCACTAAACTACATACGTGAAGCCGGTTACACAACCTATATCGGACTTCAGTAGAGCGTCGGTGGCTCAATGGTGTGGACTGTTGGCCTCCTACTGAGAGGGCTGAGGTTCAAATCCCGCCACGTACCAATTTGTTTCCGAATTCTCGGTAAAGGAAAACATCGTAAGGAAACCTGCGCACGCCTGCGAAGAGATTCAAATGTTGTGGGTGAAGTCACCCAATCCGCATTGGAACCGTGTGGACGACTAAGGCCTTTACACCCTATACGGGTAGGGTCTTGCCCCTCGGTGGGGACGTTTCATGAGCTGATTGGGAATACTGGAATTCGAAAATATCAACTTTTATTTATTGCCAGCCCTGCTTGCGGCGCACCTAGTTATAACACGTAGTACACAAATGACGGTACCGAGAACGGTCAGCATCAATCAATATTAATGCAACACAGTGTTGTGCTGCACCTTCATAAATACTTGCATCCAATCTGGACCATTTGATCAGCTAATAAGGATAATACATATCATTTCATCTCTAATAACGGCTTCTACATTGTTTACTGTCTCTACAATTAAAAAAGGATACATCTATGTTTTAACTGCTCTGGGATGTACCAAGAATCTATGGTGAAATAGTTGACATATCCACCATTATAGTATCATTATAGTGAAATGGTGAATATTATCCAGCAAATCTGAAAATTATTTGATTTAGTTATGAGGAGTCCTTGGCTCTCTCTTTAACCTACCGCATTCCACTACTGAACAGAGGTCTCCTCCATTTTGCGCCAGGTATCCCGTGCTCCTATTTTTCATCTCGCTTCCACCAACGACTTTTCGCAAGTGCACACTTTATTAGAAATAAATATTTCTCATAACACCACAATATATCGAGATTAAGACTAGTATTACTCTTTTAAGGTTTATGTAGTTCTCTGTTTGTCATAATGAACTACCGTTTATTATAACAGGAAATAAGACTTACCTTTATGACTAATTTATGCTAGTTTGACCATATAATCATACCTTACACCTAACGTGGTTAGATAAACCCCAATTACCAACGAGTACAAAAAGGTTCGTCTTTAAACTGGAACAAACCGCGATTTTCCCCGCAAATCGTGAACAAGGGCCGTCATAAAAAGAGTAAAAGGCGTGGAATCGTTTAGCTTGCTAATTTGAAGAAGTCGGCTGGAGTGTCGTTGTGAGATGGGATCTTCACGGCTTACAATAGTAAACAAATGTGTCGCATGGCCGCAATTACACCGTCGGTGCAGGTGCGCGGGCGGCCTTGCGCCCCGCAAATCGCGCGCGCATCACGCTTCGGACTTATGCTAATGGCCACCGCACCGCGTAAATTGGAGTGAGTCTGCTGCAAAACAAAATGGGTCCGCCTCTTTATCTTATTACTGCACTGCCCGCAGCCAGCGTAACTAAGGATCAAACTCCAGGCACCTCAAAACCAACCTTGCACCGACCACGCATGGGCGATTTCGCGAAGCGCCCCACGCCCCCCGGCCCCGGTTGCCCGTAAGTCCACAGATTGCTACAGTGAAACTCGAATACAAAAACTAACGCGGGAAGGAACGTGAAACCGATTAAAAGGCCACATCACGATTTTGTATGCACTTTGCACTCATTCGATCCAGTGCGGATGGCAATGGCTACTTCACCAGATACTTTGATTCTATGTTTAGCGCGGATTAGTCAAAGGCTCTTTATAATTAAGGCGTGCTGTCCTGTGATTTATTCTCTATTCTTTCATGTATTTAGTGAGCGCTCTTAATCAGCATCAAGTAAAACTTTGTTTATTAACCTCGACTGTTTTTAGGTAGCTGTTCGACTGATTACCGTCACAATCAGAAATACAATCCTAACTAAAGTTTCATTAAAAGCCAGTGAAGTAGCATGATGATTGAATATTGATCTGTGGATCAACAATAAAAGATCCCATCAGTGGGCGTGTGTGGCATCACATTTAATATAATAAGAGTTCAATACATCTCACCGTGAAATGTGTCGATACAAAACTTAACTAACTATAACTGCTAACGTGTGAATCGTATTAAAAAACTGTTAAGTCATTCGACTTCATAAATAGGTGGCATTCGATTTGTCGTGATTAAAATTTGTCCATTAGTACACCGTTAGACGGTTCGTAAATGTAAGCATACGGATAACGTGCATAGTAATCCGGCAAATAGAGTTTCGGTGGCGATATCACTTACTGTTATCAGATATATCTAGTAAATTAATTACACGGCCGCTGTTACACTTACAGCGGTTCACAGGACCGTAAATACGAGCACTCATATTATTTTTGTCGATATTCTATTTGAGATTGTATTCGAATATTTTGAGAAATAAATTACGTACAAGTATATTATTCACGGAGTCACGTTTTGTAAGATGCATTTCCATCAATCAATTAGTGTTTACCTGATCTTTGATTTTTTGTTTTCAAATATGGTCTGAAATAGTACTAGCTCAATTTATTAAGTGTCTAAATAATAATTGTAATTTAATTTTTATTATACGCATCAGACACAGATGTATAAAATACATAAAAATATAATGTAACATATAAAATGCACAAATGAACAACTCCTATTAAACGCTATTGTTATTAAACCAATTATGAAATATGGATGTAAAACAATAAAAAGTATTAATCACACAATAATACCATGAAAAGATAAGGTTTGATATGAGAAACATTGAGGTCACACAAAACGATTAAGGCGTTTATTTTCAAATACATCACAAGGTTTACTGATTCGTGGTAAAATTTTACGCTCCATAATTCAAAGTACAAGTAAACAGTGGGTAAAATAGAATACTGTATCAATGCGATACATTGTGCCGTTAAACTAAGTAATTTCGTTCAATTGTTACAAAGCGAGTCCGCCAATAAACTATCGTTCATACTGAATGAGCGGAAATGTCCGTCTCGAAATTAGCCTGGAACAAGAGAAAACCTTTAAAGCCATAGTTTATTATATTTAAAACAGTTTAACCTGTAGAAAGTGTCGTAAACAATGCGTTAATGTAGTTGGCTTGTATTGTCAATGGTTATGGTGATGCGAAAGCATTATTATGACGAGGTCCACGCGTTCTTGCCCTACGCATTTCTAGGACAAGAACAGGAAACAACGACGTTTGAAATAAACAAAGTACTTAACTTTTAGAACGTTGGAAAAGTTGGGCATCACTCATTTATTATTATAAATCAATATCATTTTACGGTAAATTAAAATTGCCAATTCCGAAACATCAGGTTAATTAAATATTCGAGTATTATAATGAAAATTATTTAAATAGGTGTACCTATTTAAACAATTTTCATTATAATACAAGGAATAAATGCTAAAATTATTAACATTAATTAGGCATTATTATGCTCGGGTCTCTCTTAGGGATAAGATCAGAAATGATTTGATCCGTAAGAGAACTAAAGTTACCGACATAGCCCGCCGGATCACCAAGTTGAAGTGGCAGTGGGCTGGTCACGTATGTCGCAGAACCGATGGCCGTTGGAGCAGACGAGTTTGGATGGAGACCGCGTCTCGGCAAGCGTAGCGTAGACGCCCTCCGGCCCGATGGACGACGACTTGCGAAAGGTCGCTGGTGGAGGGTGGATGAGGAAAGCGGAGGACCGGGATATCTGGCGCGAAATGGGGGAGACCTATGTCCAGCAGTGGACTGCGATAGGTTGAATAGGATAGGAAGGCATTATTATTATTTAAGTTCAGATCTTAAACTATGTTTATACTAGGGGAAATAATGAAAAAAAAATTGAAACGAGAATGGCGGTCTAGTTTGATTCGGAGAGGAAAGTGGATTCGATAGGGGGAGTCTATGACTACGTGTAGCTTTTATGGTTTTCCTTAAATAGGACGATGTTGAATGCTCTCTGCAATATCTTTAAGTACTTCTTATCACAGTGATAATAATTAACTTAAAGCATGATGATATATCCGTTATTGTAATGAACATAACACATAGCTTGTTACAATGACATCTGATTTTATTTTTAAGAAATCTTAATCTTAATAAGAGCAAAAGGATACCGTGTTATTTGCGAAATCGCAACATAAAGCGCCGACGGAATACTTTTTGAAAACGCATTTCCCATACAAATACCTAATTTCGGGGTGAAGTACGTACATTATACAGGCGGGTGCGCATTTAAATTATTCCAGCGGATCGTTTATAGGCCATAACCGAATTTGGGAATTAGCAATAAAACAACATTTGATAGGGGCGCGCGGGTTTCGCAATTTGAATGTATCTCATTGGAGTGCGCGGCGCGTGCGGCCCGTTATTCCATAGCGGCACCTCGCTGCTCGCGGCAGGTGCCTCTCATAACCAAGTTTTTTCCTCTTAAAATTCTGTCTGGCTTTAACTTTATAGGTTTTTTTACAAATTGACCCTAGTGTAATAGTTGAGCCGTCTGCTATTACATCAAGGGTTCCGGGTTCGATCTCTGGGTGGTACAAATATTTGTGTGCACGAACTTGTCTATTTATATTGATCTGGGTGGTTGCAATGTATAATAATAAGGAATTTCCAAAAAAAGTAGACAAGCATAGTTATATACTTTTTTCATGTTACAGGCGTAACAGTTTAGGGCTAGATGGCGCTGATGTCAGTGATTTTTACTTCGAAAGAACAATTTGTATTCGAAAATATGTAACTGGGTAACAACGATTTCTATTAGCACTGTATGGATCATTTATACTTTAATTTTAAATACATACAATACAGAAGAATGTGTAGTTATCGTTACATTTCTAATCGTCATCTTAATGTGTAACAAAACTGATAATTTTATCCGTACGTAAGCCATTGAGGTTTTTGATGATGCAATTGAATGAAAGTATTGAAAGCCATAAAACATTTTAAATGACATCTGTAGATTTTTCAGTTACATGGAATTTGAGCTACGAAGAATAAATAGAAGGCCTTATAATAAAATACTATCTATATTACTTTGGCAGAAAATACGAATTAGCACCTTAGCTTAGACTATGATTACTCTAGCGAAAGGACCTCTAATAGGCACGAATTATAAATAAATATAATTAACCGTCGTGACTTTGGAAAAGAGTTTGCTGTAAGCAGGTCCGGAGTAGTGATGTGACCGCTAGCGACATAGAGTCATTCTATATACCTTTCTGTCATGCTTTAACGTTTTTTTATTTAATACCCTGGGTTCAAAATATTATTCTCATAAGAATAGGTACAATTAACTTATAATAAGAAAAAAACGAAACTTAATAGTTATTTCTAGAATTAGGCTCAGCGCAACTGCATATAACTTGTTGTATACATGACAGATAATAACCACAACTTATGATACAAGAAGTTTTTTGAACCTACTTAGAATTATAACTATATACAAACCTGATTATGCCAAGTCTATATCATCATCATCAGCTATACGTCCTACTGCAGGGATCAGGCCTTTCCACAGCATAGCCATGGGGAACCTAAGTATCAAGACTCTAACTGTTCAACTACTTTATAATATTTTTTAAAAATACATAGTCTATATTATACAAAGCCCCCATATTAAGCGAGGAGCTTGTAGTTAGAGTACTAAACAACTGATATATTTTTTGTAAATACATACATATTATACATAGAAACACCAGACAATTACAAACATACATATTCATGCACCCAATGTATCAGTCTCATACAGTAAACTGTATGAATAAACACAATACAACAAAACCGAAAAAATAATGTACGTAAACATAAATGTTTGTATTATACTTGCATTACACCACATGCGTCAAATATATGTAATAATAATAATAATAATAATAAATGTTTATTTCATAAAAACACAGTACAGAAAATTATTTGAACTGCTCTCACATAAGGTTACCCTGTGTCATGAGAGGCAGGCTCTTTTTAACAGTTTAGCAAAATGTTGCGTTTTTTTATTACAAAAGTTATCTAAGCGCAGTTGTGCATGCATACATAAGCGCTCGTGCAGTCATGCATTTGCGTGTGTGTGGGTTTGGGAGAGTGTGTGTGTGTGTGTGAGTAAGTGTGTATAGGTGTATGGGTGAATATGAGTGCGTGTAGGTACGTATATGTGAGTGTATATTTGTTTGTGTGAATTCGTGTTTATGTGTGTGTTTATGGATGTGCAAAATGTTGATTTCTGTATATTTATGGAAGTGTTCATGTTTCTGTGAGTGTCATGAAAGTTCTTCCTTCCCTATATTTATATATTAACCATTATATATAGATATTTTTTTTTATCATACATACATATCAATATATATATACATATATATATTACGACAAACAAACATATTTTTTTATCACATCTTCTACTTCGTCGCAACCAAGCTGATTTAGCCACTCTATTACTTTGTCTTTAAATATTTTCTTGTTGTATTTAACTACATTTTTATTTTTTGCGAGTAGATTATTATAAACGCGTAGAGCAAAATAGCTAAAATGTCTTTTTGCAAATGTCGAATTCACCCGTGGTACATCATATTTGAGGACCCTTTTCTGAACAAGTGGTTTATGAGGAGCTATTTTACAGTGAAATCGGCATAGAATTAACGTAAGATAAAGCTTGCGAACTGATAATACCTTCACCCGCTCGTACACCTTTTGTGTTGGGTATCGATACGGAAGACCCAATGCGACCTTTAGGAGAGCTCTCTGCGCTCTTTCAAGCTGAATCATGTGGGTCTTAGTAGCACCGCCCCATACACAGATACAATAGGTGAGTATGCTTTGACATAGTGCTTTATATGTAGATATTAGGAGAGGTTCATCAGCGGCATAGCGTAGTTGTTTAAACGCGAAAATTAGTTTTCTTACTTTGGTTGATAAAGAAGCTATGTGTTCTTGCCAGTTAAGGTTTTCATCCATAAGCACCCCCAAATACTTGATTACTGGTGCACGACAGAGTTTGGGACAGCTACAATTGGGTTGTACGTTCCGATTACATGGAGTTATGTGTAAAGTAAGATCAAAACTGTTATTTGGTCTTTTAGCCTTTGATTTACTAAAGCACAAAATTTAGTTTTTTTAGTATTAAGCGAAAGGAGATTTTCTTCCAACCAAGAAGTAATGTGGCAAAGTCCTAATTCAACAGTTTTTTTAGTTTGAACCAACTTCTGCCGTGGAACAAAATTACCGTATCGTCAGCAAACATTATAGTCCTTGCACCAGGGACTTCTAATTTACATAAGTCGTTGATGTACATAAGAAAGAGTGTAGGACCGAGCGTGCTGCCTTGTGGAACACCGTAAGAACATCGGGCGCTTGTGCTGTAGATTTTATCCACTCTTACAATTTGGTTTCGATCCGAAAGATAGTCCTTAAACCATGAATGGACTTGTCCTCGTATACCTAGGTTTTCAAGTCGCCCAAGCAACAAGGGAATAGACACTGTGTCAAAAGCCTTCTGGAGATCCAGAAATACTCCGACACAGCTTTCGCCCTCGTCCAAATAATTGGTTATTAATGACGTTAACTTTAAGGTAGCATCTTCTGTGGATTTACCTGAACGAAAACCATATTGGTTATCAGATAGTACGTTTGTTTTGTTTATGTAGTTAAGAAGTCTAATGTTCACGAGCTTTTCTATAATCTTAGATAGAGTAGGTAAAAGTGATATTGGTCTATAGTTGGAGGGGTTCTCACGATCTCCTGTTTTATAAATAGGGCATACTATAGCGGTCTTAAATAGAGATGGAAATATGCCCGTTGAGAAGCTTAGATTACAGATGAAAACAATGGGTCGGCTAGTATTTGGCAAAATTGTTTTAAAAATCTTGTTGTTATTTTATCTCCTCCAGACGCACTATTCGAATCCAAATTACTAATTATTTTAATTACTTCATATGGATCTGTAGGAAAAAGAGACATTGAGTGGAGATTTGATGTATGATTACTTTTACTTAACAGTTCATCTTCCGAGAGCCCTAATTTATTTAGGATTTGTTTTGCAACGTTACTACCCACTGTAGTAAAATATTCGTTAACTTCGTTAAGCGACGACACTGGATTATCTTTAATACTTAATAACTTGGAGTTTGTTTCTTTGTCTTTGGTTAGGTTGCAAATATCTTTGATTATTTTCCAGGTGTCTTTATTATTTCCTAGTGATTTTTGTAGTTTGTCTTTATAGTAATTACTCTTAGCATATTTTATTATTTTGTTGCACATATTTCTGTAGTTTTTATATTCAACTTCTAAATTAAAATCATTTGGAGACTTCCTCAATTTTTTAAGTAATTTGTCCCTTTTTCGTATTGATTTGACTATACCTATTGATATCCAAGGCTTAAGTGGTTTATTTTTACTAGAGATTTTAGTCGTTGTCGTATTGTTTTGAACTATATTATTTATATTTGTAATTAGAAATTCTGTGGCTTTATTTACGTCTGTAAAGTTATAAAATTCGACCCAATCTAAATCTAATATGTTTCTTCCTACCATTTGGTAGTCAATATTGTATTTCATAAGGGGTAGCTGTTTCTTTTTTGTTATGGTTAAATCAATTTTAAGCAATATTGGAGAGTGGTCGGTAAATTCTTTAAAAACTACTGTTTCACACGATGAGGTTGTTTTGACCATAAAGTGATCCAAACATGACTTTGACCTAGTGGGTTTGTCAATACCTTGCTTAAGGCCATGATAAGCCATTACATTCAGATAGTCATTTGCGGTACTATTTAGATTACCCGGTAAGATATTTATATTGACATCACCTGTGAGAATTATGTTTTTTGCTGAGGTAGTTTCCAAGAAATCGTTCAGGGAATTTATGAATTTAGATGGGTTAGTAAATGAGGGCGGCCGATAAGTGCAGATAATTGTAGTGTCATTAGATGGGATATCAACTAATATGCAGTTTCCTTCACTTACATTTATTTCAGAAAATGATACATCAAGGTATTTTTTTGTAAACACCACGACCCCATCATTTTGATTAAAGGATATTTTACTGCTGTAAGTATTATAACCATCTATTGTAGGCAATATCATGTTTGAGTTAGTCCAGCATTCGACAGTACACAACGTCTATGTAGCTATGTGCTTATTACCTTTTTCTATGAATTTCATCGTTGAGAGGACTCGGACATAGGCTACTATTAATACTGGGTGGTGGACTACTCAGTGATCTAGGTACCACAGTGCTAGATATCGTCCCGGAAAATAGGAGTGTTATACATATCTGTTTCGGGATGAGGGGCAGCTAGTAAAATACCGGGTATAAGAGACCTAACATTTGTCCAAAACGCCGAAGCGCTTTTTCCAAGTATCAAAATTCATTATTGTGCTTTACTTTGGTATTTTAAATGTATTTTTATATATTTTTTGTATTATTTTTGACGTTCATAAGTGCTTTTTGTAAGCCTAATCTGATTAAATGAACTTTAATGATGGGTGATTGGCTGAGGGTAATGTTGATGAGAAATAATGACTACCTACTGTTATTAATTCCTTTTAATAATTAATCTATCTTGGTTAGTCGTATCACCTATCTTATTACCAGGGAAAAGCAGTTTAATAATAGCAAAAAATGCTATATGCTTAATGTTTAAAAAATGCCAATATGAAATATTGTATCGGGTATAACCTTTTTATTAATAATTCCCAATGACTGATTGTATTTGAGTTCTTGGCAGCACTAGTTTGGCACAGTAAAAGGAAGCCATCCTTTGCTGCAATTTAAATTCCATTACAATGAATATAAAAAGCCAATTTGAACCCTATACCGTGTACCTAGACCGCTACGGCGTGCCGATAATTTCTTTAAAAACGGTCAGCTTTAGTTGATTTATTGAGCCGTAAAAACAGGACATTTCGTGTTATTTTAATGAAGGTAATTACATTGTTTTTCAATTATTGTGAATGCGTTACTGCTCGGACATTCCTTGTTTTGTGTAGTTGTATACATATATTAATTTCGGAATTTTAAATGTTAAAATTTGTACATAGTAAAGCTAGCAAAATTATTTTTGAAAGTAACCTTACTTTCTATATGCGTATAGTGCGAAACATGTGTTGTACCAATTTGCTAATAGACACTGGACAAAGTGTACCTACTAGGTGGTAGTTCTTATAGGAAAAAATCTGAATATCTGATCTGATATATCTGAATGGAAATACTTTGCGATGGTATAATGACTAATTCGTCGTCCTAAAAGTCCTTGGTCTTCCGGATGCCAAGAGAGGACGTAGAAGCACGGGTCAGATGTAATTGACTGTTTGGGCCGAGCTAATAGAAAATCTCAACTTTTTTCCAAGACCCGAGAACCTAAGACCGTCTGGACTCCTTAAGTTAAGGACCGATCCGACTGATGTTACATAAGGACAAGACAAAGAAGAATACCTTTGACTTGCAGCATCTAAAATATACTTAAATCATGATTACATATATTCGTAGTTACAGCATCATGCAATATATAGAATGCCGAATTGTATAACAATAAACAGCCGTCGGCCACCATGAACAATTTACACGTGCAACAATAAAGATATATCTGTAATACCGCGTACCTACTTGCCAACTATCTGTGACGCTCGAATTGACTTAACAATTACTTACATTAGAAGTGGGGCTTGTCATTCAAGAGGCGTCGTTTAGTACACGCCAATGCTCGGAGGCGTGTGAATGGCGAACCCCGGCATTAGCGGGCGAGCAATTTCGCAAATAAAACAATAATGATAGTGCCCTGTAATAATGTTTGAATGTTTCCTCTAATTCGCGGCGATAGTCGTGACGGTGTTTACAGCCTGCGAAGCCTCGGGCCGGCGATACGGCTTGCACACTTTGACGCGTTTACCTCAAAT
Organism: Leucinodes orbonalis; assembly: GCA_019425675.1. Lineage (NCBI taxonomy): Eukaryota > Metazoa > Arthropoda > Insecta > Lepidoptera > Crambidae > Leucinodes > Leucinodes orbonalis. Next base: position 74,724 of record PQWD01002862.1, read on the forward strand.
TGGGAATCTTCTGTTTGTTTATCATTCCTATTACTTATTGTAAGGATAAAAATTTAACGCTGATTACTACTATTTAGATGTAATGGGTTCAAGCATATACCTCAAAGCGGAATTAATAATTTGACATCTTTTGTTGCGTCTCAGGTAGACGTCCATGTACGTTAGACGTCCATGCAGTGGGCGGTGATTCAGCGTTTTATTGTTATTGTTAAGAGATATTTAATTATAATATAATAATAAGGGTCCTTGGTCTACCCCATTTTGCGCCAGAGGGAGATCAAATGGGGAGACCTATGTTCAGCAGTGGACTGCGATAGGTTGAAGAGAAGGATCCTGTTGATTCAATGAATATTCAAGCAGTCCAGCAAATTTTCATCCTCAGGCCCATCACCCATGGCCAAATGTTTACGTTTCATATGAACTATTGCAATAAACTTGCAATAAGGGGGCGAATAGGCAATCTTAGCACCGATTCCACCGTAAACGAAACATGTACATTTTTGCAAAGAATTTGTTATATACTTAATCGTATTCAAAAATATTAGAGGATAATACTAATCAAAACTTTGTAAATATCTGATTTCATTACAATATGTTTAATTTTTCTTAATGTATCTTTTAGAGGTTCCATTATGAAGTTTTTATGTTTGTTTTTTAATATATAATCTTCGGTTTAAGTTTCTTTTTTAATATTTTGTTAATTAACATTCTCGTTACATTCATATATATTATATTTGTCATCCGGTGTGCTAAGGCAATTTGCCCAATTATTAGTATTATATTTTTAATTTATTACGACCAGTAACGAATGAACAGCTTGTAGAAAAGATAACGCGGTTACACTTCTATATTTGTGGGATTTAACTTTTACGATCAAAAAACAAAACGAAATCAACGATATCATAACTTATTAACTCACACGCCACTGTCAAACGAACGCCTTTCCTAATATCTTCCAGACCAGCCCTTAAAATCTTACATACAAACCTTCCGTCATGTTATCATGGATTGGATTCAACCTGATTTCGTGGACATCAAATTTTGTTAAAAGTCAAATATATATGTATAATAATAAATTAAATGAACATTATCAATATTGAAGTATGGTTCATTATAGATATGGATAGAGGCTTTTATGTTATATTGCTACATGTTTACTTGTGGTTTGCCATCGGTATTATAATATTCTGACATGTGACTGACGTGAGGATATAAATGATGATCAAAGCTGAAAGGTGAGGCGGCACGCTCTGATAAATTGATTACTAAACATTGGAATATCTTTAGAATGATTACCTAAAGGCATTTTTAAATGTCCAATATTCTACTAGTTGTTTGGATTACTGCGCCAGTATAAAGTCATTTAATCACTCGTGGCTTCTTTCCAACGTGGACTCGTAACCACTTTGATGGTTTTCAGGTTAAAATTATTGGTAAATGAAATTGTTTGTCACATCTGACCCTGGATAAAACAATTTGTGATAATGATTCAATATCAACTTCTTATGTTTTGTTTCAGGCATTTATCTTGATAGAATCAAAGGGATATAATGATAAAGCTGTGGTAGACACCATAAACTCCTTTTTAACTTATCCCCTTACGAAAAACCTATGATAAAGGCGTCTACTTTTATGTTATATTGCTACATGTATGCTCATGGTCTGCCGGTATTATAATATTCTGACATGTGACTGACGTAAGGATGAGCACTCACAGTGACAGCTGGCCCTCAGCCTGTCGCCCGAAGCTCAGATATGATAATATCATAACATTATTTTTCGACTTATAGCAGTAAACATCAGTCATCATTTTGAAATAAGAATTAATTCGATAATACTAATCTATCTTTGCCCTCGATAAATTCCCATACTTCCATAATGATTTCGACATAATTATAACCTAAAATTAACATTGATATTGATAAGCACATATTTCACAACTTTAAGTATAAAAACACGAAATTCAAGAAATGTGCATAGTTGTTTTAAAAATTTGTCCATATCTCAATCAATATGTTGAAAATTTTGGTCGCTTCTTTCCTCTGCTTGGCGTTATTAAGTGAAGGAAAATTCTTACTTGCCGATCAATATGAATCAGGTATCGATATAGACGAACCGGATGCGGACTTAGAGCAATGGAAACCACATCTCATGGATTTTTTGGAATTAATTGATATAGAGAAGCTGCTAATGGTGGGTATCAAATATATCAGCGATCCAGAAGTTGCTGCATTCATATCTTTCGCAATAAGTCCAGAATTTTCAAAAATTGTTTATGATTTTGAATCTATGGAAGAATTCAAAGAGGTGAGTTTGCATACCTATGTTTTGATAAGGAAGATGTCGCTTGTAATTGTCATAGCAATGTTCCGTTGGTTGTTTTGAGAATCAATAAGCTAGTAACCTATAGTTAGTTTTTAAATTTATTGTATTCCTCCTAAAGGTTTTATAATATACCCCTATGTCCCTAGAAACGTAGTTCGTGATAGTAGATAGTAAGTAGGTAATATGGTAAACGTAAGATAATGATAGACGACTGACCTTAATTAAACTTTGAGGAACGTGTCGTCTTCAGGATGACCGTGCTGTTTAGCAGAACATTAACCTATACTTGTAACTGATAAGTTATGACCTATGATGCATGCTCAGAGTTTCTCTCAAAGATTTATCTTTGAGACCATTCCTGATTTTAATCAGGAATGGTGTTATTCATAAGAGGATTAAGTTTACCGACATAGCTCGCCGGATTAGCGACTTGAAGTGGCAGTGGATTGGTCACGTATGTCGCATATGTGGCGCAGTGTGGGGTAGACCTAAGTTCAGCAGTGGACTGCGATAGTTAAGCAAAATGCACCTGGTCTACTAGAAAAAAGTGAAGGCTAAATAAGGTAAGCGAACGATTTCTGGCACATAGTAGAACGAAAAAGGTAATAATGAATTTTAGTTAATTTATAAATGATGATCAAGGTTGATGATTAGGGCACGATCTGATTAAATGATTGCTAATCTATTACCTAAAGGCATTTCAAATGTCAAATAATATGCTATTTGTTTAGATTACTGCGCCAGTATAAAGCGCGTGTCTTGCCAACGTTTACGAGTCCATTATGATGGTTTTCAAGTTAAAATAAATAGGTTATTACATCTGACCCTAATAAAAACAATTTGTGAAAATGATTCAACATACATTTCTTTGTTTCAGGCATTCCTCTTACTAGAATCAAAGGGATACAATGTAAAAGATGTGGTAGACACCATAAACTCTTTTTTAACCTGTCCCCTTACGAAAAACCTATGTTAACTAAAATGCAGGAAAGGTATTTCTGGTTTAATGAAAGAGATTATTGATGCTCTTCCTGTTGAGGACATGAAGAAGTTATTTGAATCAAAATTGGAAACCAGTCCAGAGGTAGCGGAACTATTCAACGATATTCATTCTAAAGAGTTTGTTACGATTATGGAAAAGATGTCGCAAAACCCAAAGTTTGAAGCGTTCAAGAAAACTTTTGAAAGTTATGGTTTTGATTTTAAAATGATCTGTGGTGCATTCAAGGAGATTTTCGGAGAATACTTCCTTGGCATATTTTGCAAATAAACTGAATTGAATATATTGTTATATTTTTATTTATTGATGATTTGGCGTAGCGTAGGACGCCCTCCGGCCCGATGAACCGTCGACTTGCGAAGGATCGCTGGTGGAGGCTGGATGAGAAAAGCGGAGGACCGGGATATCTGGCGGGGGAGACCTATGTCCAGCAGTGGTCTGCGATAGGTTAAATAGATAGATAGAATTATGGTACTCAACAGAGGACTAGGCAACTTCCTCTGTGGTCTAGAGAGCACAGCGTTCAGCTGCGTTATCTGGAAGTAGTGGGTTCGAATCCCGGGAGGAAACATTACTTAGACCGAATTGTCCAGGTTTGATTTAGGACATTGCAGGCCACCTGATACAAGATGATTTAGAGATTTGGAGGAGCCCTTGGGTCTTGACTGCCCTCTTAACACTGATTCCGGGCCCGCGTGGTGGGTTACTGACCCCCATAGCTATGCTGTGCGGGAAAGCCTGTGCCTTGCAGTGGACCGCTATAGGCTGATGATGATGATGAAATCATGATAAAGATTAACCATTTCTATTGAATCACTGATATCTTTTTGCCTTCAGCTTATCGCAGCCCACTGCTGGACATAGGTCCCCCCAAATCTGCGCCAGATATTCCGGTTCTCTGCTTTTTCAATCAGTTTCCACTACCGAACATAAAGTCATCAGTTATCGTTCCATTGGGTCGTAGGGCGTCTAACGCTACGCTTGCCAAGACTCAGTCACTATAACTCGCCTCGATAGCGGCCGTCGTTAGGTGGATCATTCTGAAGTCTTCTTGTAATCGCAGGAATATGAGTTTGGTCGCATTGATTATGTGCAGTTTTACATGCTAGCAGATCTCGAATACACAAAAAGAGTTAAAATACTGGGTATGAAATACCTAACATTATTCGGAAGGGTTGTGTACATGCGAAATAATAACTACCTACTACCTATTCTTTAGCTCTGCGTCCGATCAGGCGTATCATTTTCACCAAGCGAGCGAACTGAACACTTAATGTTACTAAAACATTGTTGATCCTAATTAAAAAAAAAAATTCATGCGCGTATCCCAATAAAAACTGCCAATAAAATTTCACAGCAAAGCTGCAAACCAACAGTGACTAAGTAAGAAAGCCAAAGAATACGGTTTGTCGTGTGCCATTATCAGATAGTGTAGTCAGTTATGTCAGGTATGGTTACCAGCGTCGCCGGTAGTTAGCGGAACTCATTACAAAAGTCGTTTACACAACAACTCCGCACTCACGGCGCCCACTCGCGCCACGCTAAAATCCTTCAGTTTCTTTGTAATATGAATGTGTTCCGTATGTATATTAGCTAAGATTGAAATAGTTTGCTGTGCAGGAACTACAAGTTCATTGTTTTGTTACAAGCTACGTCAGCTACCAGGCAAACGCCTTTTGAAAGTTAGCTAGCTAGACGTTTCGATTTTTATATATACCTGAAATGGAGATATCCTAGTGTACCTATTTATCGTAAGATTATCTTGAACTTGGTGACTAATATTCAATCACAGAAATAGTTGTTTCTTTTACCCATCACTTTAACGAAATATGTTTATTTTATAAATTTTTTTGGAACTCGTTAGATTTTTTATGCGATTTCTCCTAACATTAAGGAACCCCAAAAATAAATTAATTTCGGTATCACGCGATGAAACAGTCTGTTTAGTTTTGAAACGACTTCGTTTGCTTGATAACCCACTCCATTTGTGGTTTTAAGTGACTTCTGATTATTCGATTCAATTTTTTGATAGTTATCAAATGGATAATAATTGAGCGGCCAGGAAATACTGTGTTGGGTTCAACTTGTAGAGCAATAAATAATTGCAGGACGTGTAGTTGACCGTTACGCCTATGTCACGCAAGTACTCAATTTCTATTCTTACTATTATCTTATGAGTTTCTTTCCACTGTGTTCATTAATAAAATATATAAATATTGTTTTGCCCCTGCTACAGTACGATTATGACGTTTTTTACCATGAATGACAAAATTGACAGTTGTTGCCGGAGGAGGAAATCTTACTTTCCTTTGAAGACACTAAGCACTTATAGGTCTCACTCTCTTCAACCTATTGCATTACACCTATGTCAGACAGGGGAGACTTATTCCAGATAGGTATTCCAGTCCTCCGATCTTATCATCCAGCCTCCACTAACAACCTTTTGCAAGTCGTCGGTCCATCAGGCCGGAATGCGTCCTAAGCACTTGTTATAGGGAACAAAAATGAATTTCAATTTTTGTTCTCCATAAATAGGAAAAGCATATTAAAATTTAAACTGTTCAGAAAGAGAAAAGGGGCTAGTAAAATATGTTTGTTTACAGCATTCCGTTATGCGGAAACGGTATGACATAACAGAGGGGCAATTTTTGCGCCCCGCGGAGATAAGTGAGCGCGCACCGGAAGTGGGCTCGCCCGGGACGCGCATATCCTCCGTCCCAACTGTCGTCACTTCCGCATCCGGAGCGCCATGGCTGTATGCCATACTCCACGCGGTCCAGCCCCTTACCAGCATTTTTCCAAGTGAGCTTTGATCTGGCAATTTATTTGCTTGTCAATTTCAGGAAGAGGCCACGCGACTCTGCTGGGGTCGGATCGCTTCGATAAATCTTGAATTAACGTCAATGTTGAGAGTTTTAATAGTTGTGTTATTACGGTGTTGCTCTTGAATTAATCAACATTACGATACATTATTGAAGCTATTTCGACTTGATTTAAACATTATCAACAAACACTTTTCCATCTGGGAAGTCTGATAAAAATCTCGAAACCCAAGTTCTGGCGAGCGAATGCAACATGTTGCATTACTTCAATTATTCAAAGTTCATTATGATAATATGAATGACATGAAATAAATTGTATATCTGGAGTTAATGGTTATTGTTATTCTGTTTGTAGAGTCGCTGCAAATTATAATTACACACATTCCAGGAAATTCAATAAGCCACAGAACAGTGAAAAAGCCATTGATACATTAGGCGCAATAGCGGAAATGACAGCCTAGGAGATTATTCATTTGATGCATCGAGCTGATAAGGTGATTGGTGGCTGCGCGATGTTGAACTTGCACCCTGACCCTTATTGTATGGTGATAAGGATGCAATTGGTGAAGATTCTAGTAATGGCCGACGGCTCGGTTTAGGAGCGAGTTCGCGGCTGATCAAGCCGTGGGGCGTCCGCCGAACATGTGGACAATCTTTCACGCTTGTGTGTGTACACACCCTTTTATTGGTCGTGGGGTAGCTGTAACATTAACATGGATATGACTTACACATTTTTAACATTGAATATGTTAAATATTAGTATGTAGTTTTTTTTTTCAAAATGGGTCTCAATTTTAAATAATAAATGATACCGTCTCTAAGTCAATGGTCTTTGTTAACTAAACAAATATGTAGCTATTTTAATAAATTGCCTTTTCGATGATGACCTCTCAGCTTCACCACGTGAGTGGCGATAAAAGGCTAGGTAGTACGCGGAGAATAGCGATGTAAGTATGTTTGTTTAGTAAGATGTTATGTAGAAATTTTGTCGATTAGATTGATTTATACGAATTACATGTTCTCAAAATTTAACAATTTTAAAGTATTCATAGAGGCGTCTTGAATGCTGATATAATATAGTCCACATTATTTTAATTTAAAATTCCGTAGCTAATGCCGTTTTAATAAAATGTACAATCCAAACGTTCAAAGAGTTTAACAACTTATTTAATATCAAAGGATAAAAACTAAATCTGTATAAATTGGTATTGTTCATCCACTAAGGTTATGTATTCTTTTGATGAAATGGTATGTCTACATTAAGCCCACCCTCACTGATTAGAGTCCAGAGGCCGGGTGCGAGGAAGAGAGCGTGAAATTGTCTGCTCACTTCTGTAAATATAATTTCGGCGACAAAAGGACTATAAATGATACACTCAGGGTCGGCTTGCAAGCTTCTTGTTACAGGAATTTTACGACCCCCTCGTTGATGCAGAAGGTGATATAACCCTTGTGACACGTACGTGTTTATATTTAAAGTTTTTCTTATTTGTGGATGTTATATGAAAAGGATTAATAACTTTTATTTATAGAAGCTTTGTTTGTAGGTTATTTGTCCACTACAGTTGTAGGCTTTTTTAATGACGAGAGTAACTGAGAAAGGTTTCCCTCACAACATATGTGTACAAAATTACTTACTATATGCGATAGTTTCCAGGTCAGGCTACGTGAACGCAGCTAAAATATTTTACAAAAGTGAATGATATGTAATTATTCTGCTCGAGTAGGAAGTAGTTAGAACAATCATTAATATAGAGCACGATATATACATCCATAAACAAGCAGCGATTACGTAATAAAACCTTACGGAGTCGTGCCAAAACTTACGCTTTACTTGCTTTGATTAATCACTGCTCCGGGGCGCTTCGAAAATTCGCCTCTTTATGGTTGCTTATTGAATTAATGCATTACTCTGTGACTAATGGAATCACAGAACAAATAAAATTAAAATGTAAATAGTGAAACGGCGAAATGCTAATAAATTTCTCCATTTTAATAACTGTAACTGCGCGAGGGGAGCTTCTGGCCTGTTAAGTCAATATAACACTTCCATTACTCCAAATTAAATTCCTCGGGGAGCGAGATGAAGTTTTTATTCAGCGCAGACAAAGGCCAGGAAGAAAACTGGCCATGCTTTAAGGGATACTCGCTACTTTACACGTTGCGATGCACGTTCTACCTTTTGATTACGTGTAGTTTGTACTTTTTGAATGGAATGCGTAAAGAAAGCTGGCTAATAAATGAAAGAAAATTTTTGAAATAAAATATATTGTTGCAAGAACACCAGCGCTGCCGTGGCGAAGTTGATGAATCATTTGTAACTGTTAATGACATACGGCAGTATAAGCTGAGGCAGGGCCCATTTGACCACAAACAACGATTTTTTTTATTTGTGTTTATTTTTGTTTTATTTGTCTTTTATTTTTGTTTAATCTTTCCTTTTTTACGTGTTTATTACTTTGTTTTTTTCGTATAGTTGTTTTGTTTTGTATTGTGGTCAAATAAATGTTTTTTCTTTCTTTCTTTCAATTATTACTTGATACAAGAATAAACATACATGCGCGCATTATAGTACATGTGCACTCTTGTCTAAATAACTGAACATGGCATCTAGCATCTATTAAGTACTAGAGATAGTACATAGGCACATAAACGTCTATCTATAAATATATATACAGCCCATTGTGATAATTGTTTGGTGTCTCTTCTAAAGTAAAATAGTAGTAAAGTCTCTTAAATGTCTAGATGTTCAGTTACAATAACTCGATTAGTCATGTTAATAATATTATGTAGTGGAAAACACTACGTCACTATATAACTTGTCATAATAAATCACGCATCCAACGAAGGCCATTTCAATTATGTTGCACAATAGACAAGACAACAAGCCGACAAATCGTTGCAAACAAAAGTGCACTTGCGTGAAATTTTTGAATAGCATAGTCGCAAGTGTTCGAGGCGGGTGTGAGGCATATTAATATTTCACGGGATTAATCATTATAATCCTTCTGGCAAACAAGTCGCCCTGGGGACGCGCGAACAATATAATGAAGTTGTCATTTTTTAGCGCGCACGGCTCGGGGGAGGCTGGAGGAAATCCAAATTGAATCATGCGGCGAGGGAATTGTGCTATTATGTTATTAAACAGGCGAGGGCAAGACCCCGGACGGGATGTTTTTTGCGCGGAGGGCGTCGCGGAGACAGTTAACAGTTTTCACAATAGAATTATGATATAATTTAACACAACAATGGTGTTCGATGCAGGCATGCAGCGCAATCTAATTATGTTATTTACCAAATAAAACGTATTTTTTATATTTTGACATTTCTGTTTAAAAAAAGGAACTATTATGAAATCTTGGGGCCGCTCTAGAATCTAGGATTTATCTTTTTCATTCCGCCGTTTCCGATATTTTAAAATCATTCGTTGTCCTTATGCAGATACGTTAAGTACAGATAGCCATCCTGTTTATTTAAGTTAAAGTAATCATAAGTATGAATACTTCCTAATTCATACTACTCGATTTAATATAACACTTTGGTTTCTAGATAATGTACATTGTTAGTTATAATCATTATTTTTGCTTTTTTTTTTCAAAATAAGAATCATATGTCATGTCAATAATTTTCCTGGATTACAAAATATATATCGATCTCGCGCTGATTTTTAGCAATGTAGGTTACCATGTAGATCACCTAAAGCATGAAATGTACGAGAACCTATTATAATAAGACTACCAAACGATAGCATTCTGGTACCTACTGTCATTAACATTTAAATTAAGTATCGCGAGTCCCGTTTATGCTGTCTATTTATATACTTATTTGACACTCAAAAGAGCTAAGAGCGAAATGAAAGCTTTTATCCATATGTCGGAGTAAGTACTTACAGCGGCTTATTGTCACCCCCGCTAGAGAATTTGATAAAGCGTGTGCGAATATTAACAAAAGGAATATCTTGTTAAATTGATATTGCGGATTGTGATACGGGACTTTCAACCTTAAATCCGTGTCATAATACACTGTGATAGACATTATTGAGTGCGCGTCAGTTACCGTTACGTCGTTTGGCCGAAAAGGGCGTGAAATTGTCTCCGCTGGAGAATGTATAATTCAAAGGGGAAGATTAAAATATTATCCATGTTAAGTAAATATTCAAATGAATATTTTCCGTGTTAGACAACAATGAGCTTTCAGAGGGGAAGGTGCCGTAATTTGATAGATACCTATCTACAAAACGGTCTCTTCGTTAAGGGACCTCCCTGTTATTATAAATTATAAGCACGATTTGGGAATACGCTGGAATTAAACGGTTTAGAGAAATGGGCGGAGTTGCCTATTGTTGCGCTATTAGCTTTGTTTAGATTTAATTTTTGGAGAGCAAAACGGAATGAATGTGTGTAAAGAAACTATCTCAATCAACATCATTCATTTACCTTTAGTTGTTTACCTGCTGCGTACAAATAAAAGTTCTATTAAATGCCATTATTAACAAACTCTATGTCTCTCTATGTGGTTATTTTTTATATATTTAAGTAAAAGTAAAAAAAGTAAGTAAAAAATTTATTTATTTCCACACACTAGAATTTACAGGCATTACAACTGTATTGATAAATTTAAGTAAAAAAACAAAGTATGCAAGCATGTGGAACTGGAGCCTAAACTAGGCGACCCTGTATATCAGGACTCCAGGACCCACTCGCAGATCGAGGATGAAATTCGGGGTATGTGCCATAATGTGTGTGTGTGTGTGTGTGTGTGTGTGTGGTGTGTGTGGTGTGTGCGTTGCGTGTGCGTGTGGTGTGTGTGTGCGGTGCGCGTGGCGTGTGCGTGTGTGTGGTGTGTGTGTGTGTGTGTGTGTGTGTGTGTGTGTGTGCGTGTGTGTGTGTGTGTGTGCGTGTTGTTTAAGTATGTCATGTGTTTATGTTTTATGCGTATTAAATGTATATTATTTTTATTATACTCTAGTAAGATTTGAAAGAATTTCAAATACAATTTATTGCAGTTAACTAATGGACGAGAGCAGGGATTCAGTACTATTATAGTCAAGTTTGAGGAGCCAGTTTGATATGACACATTTACATTGGAAGCGTGTTTTGGGATAAATATTTAACACTCGATTCAGCCTATTGTACAAGTATGGAGCCAGAAAGTAATAGTGCCTTTTGATAAAAGTTGTGCGACAAGTAATGCTTTCGCAGACCTTGTAGGACCTACGCTTGAGTTCAGAAGGACTTGAAACGTAGGGGAGCTCAGAATGTTTAAGAAGCGTGGCGTGAAGGATAAACAACTTTCTGACAGTAAGCACTTGACATTCCTTGTAAAGATCAGCGGTAGGATAGCGAAACGGTTTCTTTAGCATTACCTTTAAGATTGATCTTTGAGCTCTTTCCACTTTTAAGATATTAGTCTTACATATTCCACCCCACGCACTAATACAGTAGCTCAGGATCGATTGAGCCAATGCAAAGTATACGCATTTGAGTACGTGCGACTCGAGTAGATTTCGCAACTTTTTAAAAACCCAAATAAGCTTCCTTGAGCGACTAGTAAGAAGGGTGATATGAGGTATCCATGACAGGTTATCATCAAGTAGTACACCCAGGTACTTTATTTGGCTGACTCGATCCAATACTATGCAGTCACATTGAGATATGTTTGTATTTTTTGAGTCACATATATGTGCTTTGATCTGGAAATCAGAATTAGGTTGTGTTGACTTTTTTAAAGAAAAGGTTATATATTTGGACTTCAGGATATTAAGTGTCAGATAATTACTTCGTAGCCACACAATTATATGTTGCAGGCTCCTTTCGGCACAACTTCTTGCTGCTGCCCAAGTCTCTCCCCTGAATATGAGCGCGGTATCATCTGCGTAGGAGAAAATATTGCCGTTGGCTGGACTATATTTGCAGAGTTCGTTTATATAGACAAGAAAGAGACTGGGGCCCAGCACACTGCCTTGGGGTACGCCACAAACAACCGGAAGATAACTGCTATTATGCTCACCAATTCTGACACATTGCATCCTATCAGTCAAAAAACTCCGCAATAGTTTCAACGGGACGCCACGAATACCTATAGCTTCCAGTTTTTTTAACAAGATGGGTGTGGAGACCGTGTCAAATGCCTTTGCCAGGTCCAGGAAGATACCAACACACTTCTCTTTACGATCTAAACTTTTAGCAACATTATTTACAAGTTGTGTCACTGCTCCAACAGTAGATTTGTTAGGCTGAAATCCAAATTGAGATGGTGCAATGATATCTTCCTGTTTCAAATAATTCATTATGCGAGAGTTTATGAGTTTTTCCAATATTTTAGACAAGGACGTCAATACAGATATCGGGCGGTAGTTGTCCAGACATTCCTCATCACCTCCCTTGTGAATAGGATGTATTATAGACTGTTTAAAACAATCGGGAAAAACACCATCAGCGAGACATTGATTATATATGTGTGAAATAATTGGGACTATTTTATCCAAAGTTAGTTTGAGAAATTTCACCGTGATGCCATCCCACCCCGTAGCACAGTCATTCTTTAGGCCTAGAATGAGGTTACTTATCTCTTTGCTATCAGTTGGCAGGAGCACAAACGATTTGAGTTGATTTTCACCAATTATATCGCAAGATGTATCCTTGCCAACTGCATCCTGATCAATTTTATCGGCCATTGTTTTGCCTACAACTATAAAATGTTTATTCACAAGGTTGATGGAAACCTGAGGGTCATTTGGATGGCGAAGTAGCAAGTTTTGAGCTGGGTTATTACTTTTAGATGTGTTGGTAATATTACGAATAGCTTTCCATGTTTCTTTAGGATTTTTACAATTTTTCAGGATGGATTTCTCATGATCTTCTTTAAGTCGACGCAATATATCGTTGCAAAAATTTCTATATCTTTTGTAAGTAACTCTTAGCATATCATCATTTGGTGACTTTTTGAGTTTAAGGTGAAGAGCATCTCGATGAGAAATACATCTCAAAAGACCCGGAGTAATCCAGGGTCTTATTATACGTTTTCTATTTGCAACCTTTTTTATAGTTGTATTATTCTGGATAGATATCATTAAGCGTGAGATAAAGTTCTGAGCAGCTATATTAGGGTCACGAAATTTAAATAAGTACGACAAATCAGCGTCGTTGATATCTTTTGCGGCATTAATGTAGTCTATAGACTTTATTTCTCGCAATGCTTTAGTTTACGTGATTGATTATTAACGTTTATTATAACCGGAAGGTGATCGGTTATATGAGTGTTAATAACACAGGTTTGCGAGTCATGAGGTGACTTTATTATAATATGATCGAGGCAGTTTTTTCCCTAGTAGGGAGTAAATGAGCTGGTAGAAGACCATTTTCCGCTAATAGATTTTGGTAATCATCACTTCTTTTGTCGTTGTTATTTGGTTTAATATCTATATTAAGATCACCGGCAACAATTACTGTTTTAAAATAAGACAATAATTTGAGCTTGTCATCGAGTGAGTTCAAAAAGGCATCAATATTACAGTATGATGGCGATCTATATATGCCAAGAATTGCTGTTTCTTTTTTATTTTTAATAAAAGGCAGTTTGCGTCAGTGACATCGACCTGTTCGACCTTACAGGAAATATCGCTATGGACATATAATACCACTCCATCATTTGATTACGGATACGGATATATTGTTAATAGTGCTTAAATCATAATAAAATCAACCATACTCTCAAAAGTATGCATGTATAGTCCATTTCGTATTCACAACTAAAAATACTATTAGGTAATAGACAAATCTATGTCTAAATGTTCTCAAAAAATAAACGTATTATTTCAAGCCTTATTGTGTTAATGCCATCAGAACCAATGATGATACCACAAAAACATACCCAAATAGATAAATAACACTCAGACACAGAGCAAACACAATGTCCATCACATGGATGTTTGTCCTGTATGGGGATCAAGCTCACGACCCTCATTATAGGGTCACTACTTAAATTAGGTAAAAAATAAATATCTGTCTATTCCCTCGGAATGATATTTTTTTTAAAAACGTTGACAGTGGACGTTGACGTTGACTGAGGATAAATGATTACAACCAATGATTACAGCCAACAAAATGTTTTCCTTTGCTTTTTCGCGATGGCCTTCCAGCAGAGAAATAGGAGTTAAGTATGGTACAATCTAAGTACAACGCAACAGTATTATACCGACAAACACAGTATAGGTTACCGACAAACACCATTTTATGCATGAAAAAGAGAAAATATATGAAATCACGACCGATGTGGTGCAATCACAGATTTCCCAATACAGGAGATGGGGCAAGCCGCGTTTAAAGTGCGACAACTGTAAGCTCGACGAGCATACACTGGCTACCAGTTTACGCTCTGTGAGACGAGTCAAGACGCACGAATATTAAAAGAAATAACGTTTTTTTTTCCAAAATTCCATCCTGTGCAATTATTAACATGCCATCATCGCAATGAATCAGTAAATTTACCAAGAAATATAATAACTTTTCACAAGTAAGAACCGAAAAGAAATTGCGACACTGGAACTGCCTATAAACTTGGCGGCTTGTCCAGTCTAATGTATATTCTGATGTCTGTGGGTGCAATGGTTTAGATATCGACTACTATATTGAGAGTTTTGCTTGAATATGTCTGTTCGTATTGGTCTCGGTGTTGTCTATATATAGTATTGAACTTTTATATGTTATTGAATATCTATGGATATTTATTTATACAGTACATGAATGCATCATATGGAGATTTACAGCAGTAAATATTTTTTAAGCGTTTTGTTATCTTACTAATTATTCTGAGCTGTCATTGCTGGTGATAAGTAAATCGGGAGAGGGTGTTGTGAGAGTGTCGCACTAACGCTCCAGAGTGCACCCGACCCGGCCTCCTCAGGGACCACCTATTGTTATAATAAAATGCCACCTCACTGTATGAACGTACCCCTGCTGGCTAAGTTGGACTTTTATGATCAATTTAGTCACAAATCCTGTTCATAAACCACTAATGCTCATAAGATAACTATACAGGAGTTTGATCATGCTACTTGAAAACTAATTTATCACAGAATAGCGTGCTTTATTTACTTACATTTAATTTGTCTTGTTTTGGTTAATTTCAGATTCATAACATTGCTAAAAAGAAAGTTTCACCTTGTTATATGCTTTTTTAAATTAATTAAAATCGACATTTCGGAGAGTCTTACTACAAATAAAACTGTTTACAACGTGAAAGTTGCCTAAATTTCAGCCCTCGAACCAAACCAGATCAGTTAGCAAACACCAACCTACTCGAGCCAACTTCACGTGCCGGTGTACAGCGAGGGTGTAACATGTTTATATGTTTATTTTAATACGCGTGTCGTGCGTATAATACGGAATTTATTACGGCACGACCCTCGGCCGGATTAATGCGATACGGAAGATTTGAATTCGGAGCATTAACTTGGATTGGTACGTTTTGCGCGCGAGGGGTGACTGCCGCCTCTGGGTGTGCTGTAGCAGCCAACTTGTCATACTGATTAATGTTTTATAATTAACTCAATGATTGCGCTTATTATAATTGTTTTAGGAGGAATTCAAATTGTATTTCATGAACTTCTATTATTAACTGGCAATCACAATGTAAGCCCATCGGNGAGTGGAATATGAATATTAGTACGCATAATTTGTAAATTTTGTACTACAACTATATTAAATGTTGCGTTTACTGAAACGGTTTCATAGCAAAAGTTGTTTTAAATTGTATGTGTTATCCTTTTGTTAACAAATTTTTGACAATTCATGTACTTTAAAAATGGACTTGCCCATCTAACTATGAAGACTAATAAAATTCATAAAACATGAGTTTTCGAGCTGATAGTATCGTTATATTTAACCCAGATTTGTAATAATATGAAATAGTTCTTACGATTTCAGGACCCAGTCATCATGCCTATTATGTGATTAATGGTCATTTTTGAAAATGCCTCATTCGAGCCCTAAAATTGTGACATGACAAATACAGATCCACCTAGTATAGGGACTAAAAGTTGTTGCTTCGTAAAGATTTTAATTATTTTTATGTTTTCATAAACCTTAGATTCACGGGCCAAATAGTAATCTGGTCCTTTGCAAGACATGTGTGAGGCCGAAGCCAACAACACAGAGGCCCTTTTCGAATGTTTAATCTATGTATGAGTTACAAGTGGCGGATGTAATTTTTTTTTAGTACTGGTACATCGTATAACTATATTAAATGTTGCTTAAGTAACTATATCAAAAAAGTTTTCAAGATAAAGATGCTTAAAGTTAGTTGTGTTATTTTTTGGTATATATTTATTCAATGTTAGATAGATAGATATAGCGTCAGAGACGCCTTAAATTGTAACAAACAATAGCTTTTCCGACAGTCAAAGGGCTAAATAATTTTTACAATCCAAGTACCCAGTCTCCATTAAATCGTCTGTTACACTGTCAAAGATGTAAAGGTAAAAGTTATCTAAATAAAGCAATGTATTTCCAGTCTTCAAATGCAGACAGTGTTCACCTGGGAAACCTTTTAGGGCCATTAGCATAAATTCACCGGTAAAGGTTCATCCCTAAGTCGTGAGTATTTGCATGGCCCGATGGCGATTAATTTAAACTTTTTTAGAAGGACCCATACCTTATTCATTACGTCCGTATCTTAAATTATAAACTTTATCACCATTATCTAGAGTATCATTATGTGAGTATGTATAAAAATATGTATGTTTGTTATGTATATATGTACATAGAAATGGCTACGACCTCTATAGGCGTTATCATCATCATTATAAGTCCCCACGGAGGGGCACGAGCCTACTGTACAGCCTTAGTCGTCCACGCGGGCCCAGTGCAGATTGGCCAACTTCACGCATAACTTTTGAATCTCTTCGTAGGCTTACCCAGGTTGCCTCACGATGTTTTCCTTTACCATAAGCGTCGGCGGCTTATCATATAGGCATTTTATTAAAATTCAGTTTATGTTTTATATATCAAATGCTATACAATTATGCTTAATTTATACGGATCCTTTGTTGTCAACTTCTCAACTTACACTACTAGGGTCGACGAAAGAAGTACGAGTAAAGGGCCACAGCTATTTTAGAATAAGTGAACGCTTTGATGAGTTCGCTACCTGGTAGTAAGTTATATGTCATGAATGAGCGACATTGATTGAGACCAACAACTGATACAGTTATTATACACCATCAATGCCGCATGGGCGCAGAGTAGTGTTGACGAAAAAATAATGACTACCTAATGTTATCAAATTCCTTTAAAATTGCTTCTGTCATGGTCAGGCGTATCACTTACCATCAGGTCTCGTTCACTTATGGTATAAAATAAACTGAGCCCGTCACCCGAAACAACAGATGTTTCTTATACCCGGTAATTTTACTAGCTACAGTGCTCTCATCCCGAAACACATATATTTTAAGGGACGATATCTAGCACAACGGTGATACCTACCTACACGACTTAAAAATAGATTTTATATGTGAACATTACAGAATGTTTTATGTACTATTTGTCAACAGAGCTGGACGGCCTGGAAGGAGAGGATTGTGTTTAGCAGCGGTTCCCAAAGCACTGCCCTGGGCAGCGCAGGTCACCCGGCTCTGCCTGCGCCCGCCGTGTTACGGCCCGTTACACAGGTACAACTTGCACTTTATGTCTACGTGGTAAAGTTCAAATTGTATTTGACGATAAACTACTCCGTTTTAAGTTGTTTCACAACCTTTTTTTGCATCTGCAGCTGTTGAACACAGAAAACCTAACTTATGTTCCTAGCTTAGTTTAACTATGTTAATAATTGTATTGTAAATATGAGAAATAAATATCTAATACCAAGCTAACTGGAGGTTTTTTTAATAATGTAACGTTAACGGAAGTCTTAGGAAATTGATATGAATTTCTGCAGCCGGATAACGCAAAAATTATGCCTTTCAAACAGCTGTATTTCGTTTTAAAGATTTTTCTATAAGCTAAATGGTCCATTTCAAGTTGAATTTGAAAAGTTATTATTTAAATTTAGCTAAGCTTTTTTAGAAACCTTTATCATTAACACCACGGAAAATCCTGCTGGTTGAATCTAAATTCGCTGCCGGGTTTAGGGTCCTCGGAAAATATGGTTCAATGTCTTTAAATCAAGAGTAAATAGCATTTCGCAAATTTTTACAGAGTGTGAAAAATATTTAAAAAGTAATCTTTGTAGGTAACTTCTATTAATGAAATTTGTATCATATATTTGTAATTTACTTTTTATTCAAGAAGCCCTTAAAACTGCACGTGAAAAACAGGCTTAGCTCTTTTATATTTACAAAATATGAATACGTTTTTAAGACTTACTGTCAGTTACATTGTTAGGGATTTAAGTAAGCCACTACTTTGCAATTCCATTATAAAATAATCTTGAATTTAAAGGTCGAGCGAAAGAATAATTTAACAAGGCCCTTGATTTGAACATTGACTAATACATATGAAATAGGAAAATGTATAGAATATTTTTTTTATTAAATTTATAGCCTATGCTTAGGCGTTAAAAAACACGTATCCATGACGACGGGTTTAGTATCTAGTAAGTAATACCTACGTTTCTTTGAATACAGCGCTTTCAGAGTAAATCTATGCTTACTTTAGGGCTTTTTTATGTCACGATATAATAAGGACTATCAGGACGCTCATCTGATGATAAGTGATACTGCTGACCATGACAGATCGGCATTAAAGGAGATCCACAAAATAAACAATTTTTTTCTCTATCATAAGAGATGTTAGGTCTCTTACACCCGGCAATTTCACTAGATTCGGCTCATATTAAAGTGTATTTGTTCGCAGGTGATCGAAACAGGAGAGGAAGGAAGTCAATTTCTGTATCGTATCACGTGGGCAAGGGCAGGACCATTGAAGGGCACTATGCCGAATCAACCACTCTATGAGTGAAATTTGGTGACAAATACCTAGTGGTTTTCATCACACTACGAAAACATTGGACTTTGCGAAAGTGTTTGCCCGTTTCGACAGTAATTTATGTGCGTATTTAAGAGTGATTTTTAATATATAGATGTATTTTCAAATTTCAAATTCATCATCATTAGGCACCGATATCAAATTGAAATTTGTATTTTTAGCTTTTTAATCTGGTGTTGATAATTTTATGTTAAAAAATATTTTTGACAAACTTTTGTTGTTAGCGGGATTCTGTCGGATTTTTCATACGTTTAAGGTCTATGATTTAATTATATGGAAAAAAACTGTATAAACACACTTCAATTTGTATTAAGGACTTTTAAGACAATGAAGACCAATATGACAAAGGAATGACGATTTAATGTGGCAGTTTGTTTTTTTACACAAACACGTTAATTACTGCAATTAAATGTTTTTCTTATTATTACATAGAAATACGACAGATCATTTGATAATTTCAAAGTTATGGTTACAAGCATACAAACATGTATGCTTTTCAAACATACATATCATTTTAATAATCACCACGTCGGTACATCTGAAACCAAGGGTGATTCTACCACAAATACGAGTCTTCAATCACTCCCACGTACAAATATACATGAACAGTCACAGTCATTTATACTCGTACTTGTAAAGTCGTCCATGTGAGATAAAATGGGACACATTTGATCGATGTTTCCAAAGGCTTTATAATGTGCTTCCATTTGTTTTTCTTTATTTAAACAAGATTTTCGTTATTTCATATGAAATCGATTTTCATTTATTCACGAATATTGAATTTTTTCAGAATTTTTAATCAGAAAGAGCGTCGGTAGCTCAGTGGTGTGGATTGTCGCCTTCCTACCGAGAGGGCTGAGGTTCAAATCCCGACACGTACCAATGTATTTTCGAATTTTCGAAAAATATATGTACGTTATCCGACGCTCTTATGGTGAAGGAAAACATCGTGAGGAAACCTTCATGCACGCCTGCGAAGAGATTCGAAGGTTGTGTGTGAAGTCGTCCAATCCGCACTAAGGCCTAATCACCCTATACGGGTAGGCTCGTGCCCCTCGGTGGGGACGTTAAATGACCTGATGATGATGAATATTAGAAACTTACTTAAATACTCATAATAAAAGCATTTGTTTTATACTCAATTTATTTAGCAATCTGTTTATTTCAAAATATTTTGTATTAATTTTAATAATGTATTACTTTGAAATTATTTATAAATGTTCTTCGTAATGATGGTTTAAATAAAATAAATTATTTATAGATATTTCTTGCTACATTCTTCTCAGGTTTAGGGCTTTATGACATTAATATTAAATTGATGTAATCTTTACTTTATATTATTTGTCCATTATTTTTTATATAATGAATTAAATTTAGAAAATGTTCAAAATGTGCTTGAATTATTAAAAACATAAAACAAATTAGTGTGAAACGGGCAACACAAAGTGACTCCCAGTTTAAAGTGTGATATAATTAGTGAAGATACAATTAGTGAAGTGGAAACTTTTACAAGAGCTAAGCTACAAGTGCAACGAGCTTTGGACATTTTATGTTTAAGAAAGTGTTCAATAATTGTGATGGCATTATAGTGCCATTTCGTGGGACTAGTCAGAAATAATGAAAACTTCAAAGCGTGACATGGAATCTTATTAACATCCAAATTGTATTGGGACCACGCAGATGTTTTCACGAAAAACTACAATAAAGTAATGACAAAAACATATATAAAATATGAGAAACTAAATATGTAATTTTCTAACTATATATCTTTCTGTCTATACGGTTTTATAAATACTCATGTCACTTTAAGCTATCGTATGTACATAATCGATAAAATTGTAAGTATGTACAGTGGTATTACAAACAATAAAGGTTAGTAATGTTATTTAAGTAAGCGTTTTACTAAAGGGCAATGACCGTAAAGTTTTGTAAACATCATTAGTTGATTGGTAAACTAGAAAATATAGCGGGGATGAAAATAGATTTGGACATCAATAAACGACAACCCTTTTTATTGTTCCGTAGCCAAATGGAAAAACGGATCCTTTATAAAATCGACACGTATGTCTGTCTGTTCGTCTGTATGTCACACCCTATTTTTTCAGAAACTATAAGAACTATACTGTTCAAACTTTGTAAGTATGTGTATTCTGTGAACCGAATACATTGAACTGAAACTCGATTTTTTTATCGAACCCATAAGTGGGGTATCAATGTCAAATTAAAAAAAAAATGTAATTATTGTTTCTGCTATTTAAAAAATATATAGTTTGCGTGAAAGACACATCTAAAGTGGAAACAAGTGTTTCCACCCTTCTCTATCTATCTTCTAAAATATGGAATTGATAAAATAAAAAAAACATGTATGATGTACATTACCGTGAAAACTAATAACCTATTTGGTTTAAACGACATCTAGTCCGTAGTTTTTGAATACGTCAAAAGCGGTGAAACAATATTTTGCAATAATAAATTTGTAGTAGGTGCCTAAGTAAATAATAATTTTACTTGTTGCTACGGAACCCTCGCGAGTCTGACTCGCACTTGGCCAATTTTTAAATTAGTTGTAGTTTTTTTTTACTGAAGTAATTTCTCAAACTTTTTAAATTGTGTAGACATCAAAAAACTATTTATTGACCTTTACAATTAAAAATACACAGTCGAGAAAACATTACATATTATTACGCACTTATTTTTTAAATAAAACTATGAACACTAAAAAAAGGTCAAAGGGTTCCGCCTCAGCTTAAGCCATTGCGACGCTATAAATAAAGCGTTGCAATAACGCCGATATTCTGACGGAACCCAGTGAATAAATGACGTAACACAATCAGGACAGTAAATAAATTTTTAAATTAATTTAGCACTTGTTAAACATTTACAAGAGAAGTTAAACATTACATTAAATTAATTTAAATAAAAAATGCAAGTGGGTGAAATAGAGCACATTGTCAACTAATGCAATTTATTAGCAAAGTGCTTTCTTTGCATCCCAATTAAAAAGGGCTTGTATGATTTGTAATACGTATTGTGAATAACGATGATATCCGTAGGAGAACTAGGGTGACCGACATAGCCCAGAGGATTAGCAAGTTGAAGTGGCAGTGGGCAGGGCACATAGTGCGTAGAACCGATGGCCGATGGGGCGGAAAGGTTCTCGAGTGGCGTCCACGTAACGGAAAGGGAAGCGTAGGCCGACCTCCAACCAGATGGACGGATGATCTGGTTAAGGTGGCGGGTAGCAGATGGATGTCAACTGCAAGGGATCGGTCCGCGTAGAAATCATTAGGGGAAGCCTTCGTTCAGCAGTGGACATAATTGGGCTGTAATGATGATGATGATTGTGAATAATGTAAAATTTGTAAATAAATTATCCATTCAATAACCAGGAAGGGTGTCTATAAGGTTGTGTTATCGATATAATTAAGTAATAGATTAAGAAAGTTATTTCAGTTTTCAAACCATTGTTTTAATAAAATCCGCTTTTGTAATATTTTGTACTCATCTTAGCAAAATGTCAGAATTGTATTTTATATAATTATAATGAATCTTTATACATTGTTGTAGAAATTATGATCTCTGTGACCTGTAGAGTGTTTAATAATTATTGCCATGCTCATTTTAATAATGTGCTGCTTAATTTTCATCTTCGAAAAATATGGAAATAATTGTGAAATTTGGTAGTTTGATATCAAAATGATTGAAATTTCAATTATTGCTTGAAAACATTGTATGTCTAATACTGAATAAGATCTCTGCTCTAAATTGTGAACCGTATGAAAGTATCATTTGTATTAAAACACATTTTAATTTATTTTATCAAGGTCGTTTTGTACTAGATTTAGTTGAGTATTTGAATTCTTTAATTCCTGACGCATGTTGTTCACAATTCAAATTAAAAAAGATCTGTGTATTTTTGCTGTCATTATTATTCATAACCAACGAATTTTGCAATATAAATGTTGTCGAAAATGTAATATTACTATGTAAATACAGCTTTAGTGATTTTTTGAAATCATAGATTTTTTACGAGATTTTAATGAATCTAATAACAAAAACTTTTCTACGAAATCTGCATTGTTAAAAATTATTGAGACTCGTTGAGTAAAAATATCAATTTAAAAGGTAGGAACGTTATAAACAATAGTTTTATATTCAAACATTTCCAATGTTAGACAAATTCTACATTTTCTGGAAAAATATTCGAAATTGCCGTCTTTATTTCCGTTTTAAAAATATAAAATTAAATTGAATGATGTACATATAGGTTTAATTAATGAATGTATAGTGTACAAAATGATCTGTTGGACTTAATGTTTCTCAATTTACATATATACCTAATAAAGATGTGTTAATAATATATTAATGCGTTTTATTGCGTGCCCCTTATCAGTTGCTTTGTAAATAATATCTTATCACAGGCGATGTTTTATAATAACCATGATAAATATTTTTTACCATTTTATTTTCCAAAATTCATCTGTCGTTTGCGTGATTGCAATCACGAGATCTTTAATTTTCTAGTATCATATTTTATTTTTCAGTAATTTAGAAAATGTTTTACCATCATAATAAAAATAGTGATTAATCAGGCAATCAATCAAGAAATCTGTATTGTCGCATGCAGGGTGCAGACCGTCCACACGGCATGGCTGGCATTCAATAACCATTCATTAACAGTAATGAAGTAAGGGTCGATAGAGTTAGGTCGTGTAGATTCAGAAGCTTGACTCTACATAAGTTCTGGGGATTACCGCCATCTCTTAAAACAGTGTTACAATAATATTACTTTATCTTTTCTGGTACAAAAATGCTGACGTATCATTATAACAATACTGTTTTAAGAGATTGTGGTAACCTGATATCTTTTTCACAGCGCAAACCTTATGTAGTCCTCTTGGCAACATTTCACATGAAATGTTTTTGGTGGGATTTAATGTTTGAACAGCATCATAACTCATTTACATTAAATTGATATCTACCATAAAAGAAAAAATATTTTTAAAATAATATTTCTGCACTATAAACACAGAATGAGTAAATTTCCGTTTTGAAAACACACTTGCCTCAAACATCGTAAAAGGTTCGTGAAAAATGGAACATTAGTACATTTTAAATCAAATACCTCCATTATGCAAATGTATTAACTTGAACCCATTTGTCTGGAAGCAGGGAAATGGCGCAGATATCATCATTACGTTTCTTGGGGCGACAAATGTGTTCGAAATTGGTCCTAGCATCAGCTTGGCGGGGTATGCAGGGCGTGAAAAAATAATTTTAAGTGGTTTAATAGCCCTTATACTTACGCCCTCAAAACCTAACAGCCTAAGGTATATCTGATAATTTTTGGACCAGTTCAGTGATTTACAGGTTTTTGTTAATTTTATACATCTTGAGCTCTTTATGAATATAATAGCCAATCCGATTGCAAATACGAGTAGCGCATACTCGTACTTATAAAAGTTCTGTTTAAATGAGAAAGCTCTAGAACTCTTTTTGTCCGGAATATTTTTGCCTTAGCCGCCTCTTACGGTAGCTACAGGCAAAGTAGAATTGGCAGAGATTGTGTTCTTTTTGCTATTATTTCACGGTAATTGTAATAATGTCAACATTTAAAATAAAATTTTAAGCTTGTCCTGTAAACTTGTATGGTTTTCCCTTGTGCAGAAAGTCGAAATCAGCAAACCAGCACGCTAGCCTAAGGCCAATATACTCTGTAAGGGTAGGCTCATGCCCCTCGTTGGGTGTAATGAGCTGATAATGATGGTCCACTTTAAAGTTGTTGCTCCTAACAAAGACTGTGTCCATGAGTGTATCACTAACCATCAAGTGATCCATCTGCTGGTTTACCTACGTATTAAAAAAAGAAACACAATATAAAGCGTAGCGTAGGACGCCCTCCGGCCCGATAGACTGCCGAAAGGTCGATGGTGGAGGCTGAATGTAAAAAGTGGAGGACCGGGATATCTGGCGGAAAATGGCGGAGACTTATGTCCAACAGTGGACTGCGATAGGTTGAAGAGAGACAATATATACATAGAAATGATATTAAAAAGTACATCAGAAAGAATATATTTCCTTTAGAGATAATCGAGTTCCACGAATCTCTTCCAAAATAAGTCGCGAAATGCCGGCGTTTTATAATTTCAAAGAATTGAAATTCAGTCTTGAATTACTTTCTGAACGCAAAGTCACGAAGCTAATTGGCGGCTTTGTTGGCAGAGGAAGGATTTAGTCGTATTCTGGATAATTACATTTTTGAAGGTTTTGTTGTACTGGCATAGCCTCTAGAGTCCGCATTTTCAAGTTGTAGTGGGCAGTTTATTTATACAGAACACATACGGCTAAGTTAGTAAGTGATGTTTGAATTGGGGCTTCATTATGATTTTGTGTTATAATAAAAAACATAATTAATCATAAATAAATATCCACTGACATTAAAACAGCACCATCTAGTTCCATATTAAGCGAGGAGCTTGTAGGGTACTGAACAACTGATAAACCTACATATATCTTTTTGGTAATACATATATATAATACATAGAAACACCATGACCACATAATGTACGTGCCACAGACGTATAATCAATACGGACGGAGTCTAACTAAAAGTGTGACAAAATTCGGCCAGTATTTATATGGAAAACCATAAAATATTAAGGCATTTGACGCGCATCTGTCAACGGAGCCATAGAATATGTAAGGAAAGATATATTTAAAAAGAGCATGGCTTGCGTTGGGAAATAGTGCAAAAATCGCAGTGGGCAAATGGAAAACTAAACAGAAATTACGTACCATCGGTATATGAATGATTTGATAACATATTTTTAGTTTAAACAACTAAAACAGGAATACAAAAAAATATGTATCAAAATAAATAATGTGTATTTTGGAGAGTGCGCGCAGGCACTTCACAGCTTAATACCACCCTCCATATTTTACCACACGACCACAAGACGCCGGGAGTGCTTCCATCACCATGTGGTTGACTTTCCTGCAATTCGCACTAAGCGATTCGCTGCGTCTTTTTTGGTTCGCACATTTCGAGAGTGGAACGCTCTTCCTGCATCTGCTTAAACCTTGCTTTCTTTGTAAACGTGTACCATCATAGGCCTTGTCATCGCTTACCATCAGGCGAGACTCAGGCCAAACGTAAACCCATTGATAATAGAATAAAAAAATCTCCATTGACAACAGCTGTCATTTTGGGGACATGTTTTATATATTAATAACAGTCCGTCTGAATTTTTATACGTCCACGGTCCTTGGATGTTAATTATTTATCATACTATTCATGAGTAATGATATTTTCGAGTGAAAATGTAATTTGATTAAAATTATCATCGTAATTATAGTTGCAAACATGCATTAAATATAATGAATAATTGTTGAAATCAAAGAGAGTGCCTTCTCAAAGGAATTTTAGTTAAAATTGTTTAACAGATGAAATTAATAATTCCAGCAGAAAGGTTAGTTTTAATAACCTTTTTGCTTCAATTATGTTGGCGTAATAAGTCAATGAGTGTTGGCGTAACTAACAATCAAAAATATTTATTTACATTTAAAGAAAGTTTACTCTTTATTAATTAAGGTCGAAGTCACGTTTTGTCTCACTGAAGATGGTGGAAGACGCAGGCAGCTGTCACACAGTTTAATACTAAATATAAATATAAATTACTAAAGATGATATGTATCAAACTGGTGCGCCACGAGCTGCCTATGCACGTATGTGTAAAATGTGTGTATGTATGTCTATTCTGTGTGTGCTTTATGTTTAGTATGTGCTTTACGACCATAAGGCGAGTGTGCACGTATGAGTGGGTAAGTGTGTGTGTGTGTGCGTGTGTGTGTGTGTGTTTAAGGCTGTGTGTGGTCTGTCAATGTCCCTTACGTGACACTTACGTGTAATAAAGTTTATGTGTGTGTGTGTGTTTATAGGTGTGTGTGTGTGTGTGTGTGTGTTTATAGGTTGTGTGTGTGTTGTGAAATGAAATAAAATGAAAAGTGTTTATTCAGTTTAGGTCCTTAGAGAACACTTATGAATGTCAAATGAAGCTACCACTGGTTCGGGAGGCAGTTTTCCACTGAGAAAAAAACAGCAAGAAACTCAGTAGTTACTCTTTTCAAAAAAATTGTGTTTAATGCATAATCATTTGTAATCACAATAATTATATAAAGCAAATAATTATTTAAAGCAAATTAAATTTCAAATTTTTATCATATTAAGTATTGGTAAAAATATAATAATCTAAGTATTATATAAATCTAAATAGATGATAATATAATAAATAAATGTATATTATCTTCAATACTACAGTAAGCTTATTTTATTAAAATCGACTTTACATGAGACTTCAATTTATGCAGGGGTAAATCAATTATATTTTATGGTAGCTTATTAAATATTTTAATGCTTAATCCCACAAATGAGTCCCGACCTTATGCAATCTGAGATTTGGAATGGCAAGTTGTTGTTTGACTTTTTTGAAAATACATGTAAATGATGACACAGTCAAGAATGTACTGAGATGGCAATGTTAAAATATTAATTTCTTTAAATAATTCTCTGAGTGAGACACGTGATTTAAGGCCGTATATAGCACGGATGGCTCTTTTCTGCAATACAAAAATTGTTTGTAGATCAGCAGCAGACCCCCACAAAAGTAGACCATAAGACATCACGCTGTGAAAATAGATAAAATACACAAGTCTTGCAGTCTCAATATCAGTGAGACTTCTTTCTTCCTTACAGCATAGCAGCGGAACTAAGCCATCCTGCAAAGCCGCAATATGGGGACCCCCACTGCAATTTGATCTAATTTATACCCAATATATTGTGTATATGTCACTTAAGTATTGAGTTTACGTTCAGGGCCCTACTTCAGATTTCATTTCACTGTTTCACTCATTTCACTGTTTCTTTCTTCTTTAAATATCGGGTGTATCCAATGGCGTGTGCTGTTTTAGAACTAGGTGTAGTACATAAAGTTCCTGCTGTTATCAGAATCTTTATTTTTAAAGTTCACTCTCGTGATCTCCAACATTTCGTTTAACAGCTCCTCCAAGCTATACAAATTACCTGAAATTTTGAAAAATTTTTACTTACACTTTCTAAATAATGAAAGAAAGAAAAAAGAAAAAATCTTTATTCAAAAAATCTGTTACAGATACTTTTGAATCGTCAATTGTTATTATTATCATATTTTTTGTGACTCTACACCGGTTCGGAATAAGTAGGATCTTCGAGAGACCGGCAAGAAACTCGGTTATAGTACGATTCACCAAAGAAGACCAAAATGGCGCCTCTGCGCATGTACATAATGAAACAAAAATTACATCAAAATAATATTTTTATTTTAATTAACTCATATAATCAAATTCTATTATAAATGTTCAGGATTAAATATTGCTTCGTAAATTATATTTAAGATATTGCTTCGTAAATTATATGGAATAGGTATACGTGGAAGGGCTTATGACTGGCTAAAATCATTTAACAGACCGAAAACAATTTGTAGATATTGAATATTACGATCAACTTAGGAGAAATAAAAACAGTAAGATCTATACAAAAAACTACAAACGCATCAATCCCAAGGCAGCGTCATAGGATGTTATTATATCTGATATATATTAACGATCTCCCAAAAATCATGCAAGAAACTTGTGTACTGTTTGCAGACGATGTATCCCTACTGACCTCATGAACAATGATCATATTGACATTAACTTACGTCAATGTTAGATAAAATATTAAACTGGATGAAAGATCATTAATCTTGAAATTACTTAATAAGACTAAAATCATCAGCTTTACCCATATCAAAAGCACCCTTAAATAAATTTAACTTTTAATAATACGAAAATAGAATCATTCAACCATTTCCATTACTAGCTTAATAA